>LR749515.1:1681335-1704535 GCA_902729485.2 Mus minutoides | reverse complement strand
TTCATTAAACTCTAGAAAGTCTTTAATTTCTTTCTTTATTCCTTCCTTGACCAAAGTATCATTGAGTAGAGTGTTGTTCAGTTTCCAAGTGAATGATGGTGTTCTGCTACTTATGTTGTTATTGAAGAGCAGCCTTAGTCCATCGTGATCTGATAGGATGCATGGGACAATTTCAATATTTTTGAATCTGTTGAGGGCTCTTTTGTGGCCAATTATGTGATCAATTTTGGAGAAGGTTCCATGAGGTGCTGAGAAAAAGGTATATCCTTTTGTTTTAGGATGAAATATTCTGTAGATATCTGTTAAGTCCATTTGTTTCATAGCTTCCATTAGTTCGACTGAGTCTCTTTTAGTTTCTGTTTCCAGGATCTGTCCATTGATGAGAGTGGGGTGTTGAAGTCTCCCACTATTATTGTGTGAGGTGCAATGTGTGTTTTAAGCTTTACTAAGGTTTCTTTAATGAAAGTGGCTGCCCTTGCATTTGGAGCATAGATATTCAGAATTGAAAGTTCCTCTTGCAAGATTTTGCCTTTGATGCGTATGACGTGCCCCTCTTTGTCTCTTTTGGTAATTTTGGGTTCAAAGTCTATTTTATACGATATTAGAATGGCTACCCCAGCTTTTTTCTTTGTTCTGTTTGCTTGGAATATTGTTTTCCACCCTTTCACTCTGAGGTGGTGTCTGTCGTTTTTCCTGAGGTTTGTTTCTTGTAGACAACAAAATGTCGGGTCCTGTTTGTGTAGCCAGTCTGATAGTCTATGCCTTTTTATTGGAGAATTGAGTCCATTGATATTAAGCGATATTAAGGAACAGTAATTGTTGCTTCCTGTCATTTTTTTTTTTAGAGTTTGGATTCTGTTCTTGTGGCTGTCTTCTTTTAGGTTTGTTGAAGGATTATTTCCTTGCTTTCTCTTGGGCAGAGTTTCCGTCCTTGTATTGATGTTTTTCTGTTATTATCCTTTGAAGGGCTGGATTTGTGGAAAGATATTGTGTGAATTTGAATTTGTCGTGGAATACTTTGGTTTCTCCGTCTATGGTAAATGAGAGTTTTGCTGGGTATAATACCCTGGGCTGGCGTTTGTGTTCTCTTAGTGTCTGTATAATCTCTGTCCATGATCTTCTGGCTTTCATAGTCTCTGGTGAGATGTCTGGAGTAATTCTGATAGGCCTGCCCTTATATGTTACCTGACCTTTTTCCCTTGCTGCCTTTAATATTCTGTCTTTATTTAGTGCGGTTGTTGTTCTGATTATTATGTGTCGGGGGGAATTTCTTTTCTGGTCCAGCCTATTTGGAGTTCTATAGGCTTCTTGTATGTTAATGGTCATCTCATTCTTTAGGTATGGAAAGTTTTCTTCTATTATTTTGTTGAAGGTATTTGCTGGCACTTTAGTTTGATAGTCTTCCTTCTCATTTACTCCTATTATCCTTAAGTTTGGTCTTCTCATTGTGTCCTGAATTTCCTGGATATTTTGTGTTAGGATCTTTTTTTGCATTTAGCATTTTCTTTGATTGTCTTGTCTATGCTCCCTATAGGATCTTCTGTGCCTGAGATTCTCTTTTCTATCTCTTGTATTCTGTTGCTGATGCTAGTATCTATGGTTCCTGATTTTTTTCCTATGGTTTCTATCTCCAGGGTTATCTCCTTTTGGTTTTTCTTAATTGTTTCTACTTCCATTTTTAGGTCCTGTATGGTTTTGTTCCATTCCATCATCTGTTTGGTATTGTTTTCCTGTAACTCTCTAAGTATTTCCTCTTTAAATGCTTCTAGTTGTTTATCTGTGTTTTCCTATAACTCTCTAAGTTTTTCCTCTTTAAATGCTTCTAGTTGTTTATCTGTGTTTTCCTGTATTTCCTTCTTATGGTCCTCCATCATCATCATGACCAGTGACTTTATATCCATGTCCTGCTTTTCTGGTGTGCTGTTGTATCTAGGACTTGATGTGGTGGGTGAGTTTGGATCTGGTGATGCCAAGTACCCTTGGATTCTGTTGCTTCTGTTCTCATGCTTGCCTCCTGCCATCTCTCCCCGAGGAGACCTGGAGTTGGTGCAGACCAGAAAGGACCCGCTCTTCTGCCCTGGGCCTTTATCAATCTCCTGGCTGATGTCTCAAGTTCCACAAGATTGGGCCGGAACAGAGGCTATGTTCCCCTGCTCACCTCAGGTCCCAAGATAGCTTGGGGAGTCCCGAAAGAGCCTAGGAGAGTGCACAGCTCCTGTGGCCTGAGACCTGAGCTGGTGTTGGGTGGGCTGGACCAGACGGGAAGGGAGGGGCTGTTCTGCCCTGGGCCACTATCAATCTCCTGGCTGGTGTCTCAGGTTCCAAAAGATTGGACTAGAACAGAGGCTGTGTCCCCCTGCTCACTTGAGGTCCCCAGATAGCTTGGAGGGTCCCGAATGAGCCTAAGAGAGTGTACAGTGCCTGAGGCCCGGGCCCTGAGCTCCTGATGTGATCTTAAAGTCCTGGGAGTTGCTGGGCTCAGAGGAAAGATGGCAGGGTGGGGGGTGCTCTGGCTGGGAGAGGCCCAGCCTCCGGTGGGGCGGAGTTCTTGGATCCTGCCCCTGTGGGCAACTGCTGACCCACTGCTCCCAACACCACCTCTGCACTCCACTCACACATAATCCCGATGCGATCTTAAAGTCCTCTAAAGATTCTTTTAAACAGAGAGTTCTTATATGTTTTAAGATAATCATTTATATGTCTTTTTTTTTTCAGCAAAACTAAGAGCTGATATTTCAGCAAACACTGCCAGTGATTTTTAAGAACTGTTGACACCAAAAGTTTGAATCTTCTATTTAATCTCAAAGTATAGTCCAGGACAAAGTATGATTAAGGTTTAGAAGCCTCTAACTTCTCTATAGTTACCCAACTGGGTGTTCAAACACTTTTTGATTTCTAAACCAAGCAAAAGAAAGGGTTTGAAATTTAATAAAGCTTCAAAGTAAAGAGTCCTGAAGATAAAGATGAATAGCTCATCTCAGTCCACTGAGTTTCCCAGCCCAAAGCAGCACTATTTACTAAATTACAGGTCTGGACTCTTTTGCCAGCATCACAATCCACTTGGCTACCCGAGGAAATGTTAACAGTTTCTTAATGGCTCTCTTCCCTGGGAAAATCATATATATTTAGAGTAAATAATAAGCTCTTCAGACTGTCTTTTTTCTTCTATTAGTAATCCCCTCTTTAAAAACTTCATTCACAGGATTTTGTAGACTCTGTTCCTCATATCCACAGTTTCTATGTCTGCAGCTTTATTTAACCTTCCAGTGGATGAAAATATTTGAAAGCAAAAACTGAATCTTTATTAAATGTGTACAGATCCTTCATATTAGTTCCTTAATACAACATAATAAATATATGCTAACAATTACATTTCTTATAACAAATAATCTAAAGGTGATTACAAGATATAGATACAAAAGGTTGAGGTAATTAGTGTACAGATATTATATAGTTTCACCTGGTACATGGCATCTTCTGGCTTTGTGTGTATATGTGTGTGTGTGTGTGTGTGTGTGTGTGTGTGTGTGTGTGTGTAGGAGAACTAGCACTCAATGCCTCATGGATACCCCAAAATAAATACTTATTAAGACTCCTAAAGCCTGTACTGAAATTAGAAATTATTTTTTTCCTAAGCAAGTACCTGAAAATAGTCTTTTGCCTTGAGCATTATAAACTCATTGACAAAAAAAAATTTTTTTTTACTTCTTTTTTGTATCAAAACTACTGAGAAGTTCTGTACATTTAGGTGTATACACAAAAGTTAATTGGGAAGATAAAATGTATGACAACTCATCTCATAAAATTACAAATCCACATAGTTTTTCTTAAAAAGAAATAATCAATTTTCATAGATATAATTCCTAGTAAATGAAGTATTATTATGTGCTCTTAGGATATCATTAATTTTCCTTTCAAATTCTGGTTTGAACTTAGATTCAATCCTCAGTGCTGAAAAATTAATTAATTAACCAATTAACTAAAACCATAAAGAGAAAGGAAAATAATTGAAAATCTACATCCAAACAAATCATATTCCTGATAATATTTTAAAGTTTGAGAAAAAATTATTTTTTCCCAAGGCAAACAAAATAGTTTTCTGGCTGAGTAAAATTTAGAATTGGAAGCAAAAATAATATTGTAAATTTTATTTATAGGAGAATGTTTCACTGTGGCTCAGCTCTTAAAGCAGGAAGAGCCTTTCTTTTTTCTTCTTGTAGCCATAGCACAAGATGCAAAGATGTTATCTTGTGCATAGATTTCTATCCTTGTCAATCTTGAGGTAAATGGTCTTCCATTCAGAGTTTTTATGAGACATAAAAGTGCCTGGTATGACCCATTCTAATTTCCTAAATCAGCTAGTAAGTGATACATTGCTGCTGACATTAAAGCTTAATTGTGTTTGTATAGACATATTTCAATGTTTTGCTTATAATTTAATTTTTGATGTAAGCAACTTAATGACCTTTATTACAGCCACAAAACTCTGAATCAAGATCACTATGTAATTAAAGGACATTTTAATCACTCTAAAAAGAAATTCTGTTCCCAATAATGTCATATTTCATACGTTCACCCCCACCCCTAGAAAATATTAACTTAATTTTTCCTTCTCTGTGTTTGACAATCATGGAAGTTCATATAAATGAAACATACTAGGACCTATGTCTGGCTTTCTTTCATTTAATGAAATGCTTTGGTGTTTTCTCGTTGGATATAGAATATACGGTATCATCTATCATCTATCTATCTATCTATCTATCTATCTATCTATCTATCTATCACCTATCTATCTATCTATCTATCTATCTATCTATCTATCTATCTATCTATCATCTATTCTTGTACAGAGGGGATGTAAGAGGTAGCTGTCTAATATTTCAGCATTTGATCAGAGTTGCCTCTTCACATGTATGCTAAGCTCTTGGAAAAAGGAACAAAACAAAGTAGCTTTGGAGCCTTCCTGAAAATAAGAGGTAAGTATCCACTTCCATAGGACTTGTGACCAGGAGAGTATGCCTAATTGTATTCAGTGCCCCGGAAAAGGACCCAGGTGTAGACAATATAGTACAGTTTTATGAAGAACATATTCTTATTGGTACATGGTAGTATAACAGTTAATTGGCAGATGTGATTACAATAGCTACTAATTCATAAAATATATGATTTATGATTTTAACTTACTTGACTTCAGCAAGGATTCTGACAGATTGGATTAATCTTAACCCTAAATCTATGATACTTCCTCTCAGTAATTTCTGTATACTGACCTCTACTTTGTTACCTAACTGTACATCTTCACCTCTTCCAGCTGTATTTAGAATGAAGAATGATAATATATAGCGGTCTGTATCCTCATACTGAAATTCTTCCTGAATAAAATCCTTAGTTAACACCCAGTCTTGTTTTCCTTTGACATAGATAAACTTGAAAATAACTCAATACATATTTGTCAAATGCCTTTCATTATATCCTTAATCCATAGAATTAAGTATTATTAGAGAGCCAATCTGAATCACTGGGCCTTCACGTTGTACTTACCACACTATATTTGCTTTTGAGGATGCTCATGGTCCATGCTTTAAATACTATGGATGGGAAGACAAGAAGTTCAGAAAAAAAAAAGAGGATTTTCCTTCAGTAAACACTGTTTGCAAATTGGCAAATAGCTAAACCATATTGCATAAACTCAGAGATCTGAAGCACAGTAGTGTGTGTGTGTGTGNTATTTATTTTTAATATATATATATATATATATATATATATATATATATATATATATATATATATATATGAGCGTTCACTCATATCTTATAGAAAACCAGGAGAAATATATCAATATAATAATGTAAGTACACCAAAGATTATAAAACACACACACACACACACACAGAGAGAGAGAGAGAGAGAGAGAGAGAGAGAGAGAGACCTGAAAGATTCATTTAAAATCACTAGTTTCATTAATGTTTTTGGCAACAATTTAGTTTGTCAGCTGTTTTATTCAATTAAAACATAAACTAGTATGAAACAGAAGAGTCTCTATGGAGGTTATTTACATTTTATTGTGTAGATAGAAGCCTTTGCCTATTTCCTTAAGACAAAGGGGACCTTTTTAAGATATTGCTTATATCTATTAAGGGAAATAGAATAGTTATTACAGTTGAAGTGCAACTAGGTTGCTCTTCTTTTATATAATAGATATAACAAAAAAGTTTTCTATCCTAAAACAGAAATAAAAGTATATTCACAATATGAAAATTGCCCAAATCATCTTTAAATCTTAATATAATAAAACAGGAAACAATCTATAGCCTATATAAGCAGGATACTAAAGAAAGTAGGCACACAAAAACCCATGGCTCTAACACACACAGAGCATGGCCTTATGAAATTGCAAAGGTATCATTGTTTTTTGTGTTTCAGAAATCCATATGTACTTATAATGTGTATGATCAAATTCACCTTACATTTTCTCTGCTCCTACTCCTCTTTTAACCCTACTATAAGTTTTTCTCTCAATTTCATGGACCTCTTACTTTTTGTAACTCACTGGGTCCTTTTAACACTGCCTCTATATACATAGGCATTGGACCATCTAAAGAAACCTGAGTCGCCTCTCAGAGGCAGAATCCCTAAAGAAAACTATTATTCCCCTTCAGCAGACATCAATGGCCAATAGCTCCTCAGATAGGAGAGGTTCTGTGCTGTAATTTTGTCTGGCTTGATTTTTTGCAGGACATATAAGTATAGTCACAGTTAGAGTGAGTTCATTTGTGTGACAGCCCTGTCCCTTGCAGTTTTACTGATTTGGACTCTGCTTCTTGTTTTTACAATTTTTCTTCTCACTTTTATGTGATCATCTCCACCCTTGGAGGGAAGGGCTATGCTATAATTGTCTCATTTAAATCTCAGCACACCATAGTCTCATATTTTCTACATGTTTAGTAGTTGGGATTCTGTATTAATTACCATTTTGTGAGAAAAGAAACTTCTCTGATGAGGGCTGAGAACTTAGGGATCAGTGTTAGTTACTTGCATACCCATGTTTCTCAATCCTCAGGATGCATGTATAAAAATAATTTAACTGGACCCTAGTCAACTAATTTAAACTGGACATGATAGAGACACATGGATTCCAAACTTTTGTTTGTATTTGTGTCATTGGTGAGTTTTTGTTTTTTGTTTTGTTTTTGTTTTTGAAATAGAATTTGATGATCACTGTGCCAAGTAAGGATGAGATGAGCAAAACGGGGTTCAAGAGTGAAAACTGAAATGTAAACACAGATAAGGGATGTTAAATTTACACTCCCAATGAATAATTCCCTAAGGAACATGATCTTCAATTCTGTTTTCTGCAGGAAAATTGCAGGAATAGATGAGTTTGAAGTTAAGACAGATTCCAGCACATAAGCTTCCCATACATATTTTCAGATCATAAGTATTAAAAACAAATGAGGATACAGAGGCCTATATTTATAAGAATTCAGAAACTACTGGCACACAGTGTCCTAGGATTAGAAAACTTTTGACTTTCATTTGTAAAAAGAATTTATAATTCTTTTAAAAATATATCTTTTAATTTTTGCGATTATGATGTACTTCCATCAATTTCTTCTTCCCCTTTCCTACCTCTAAACCCTCCATACTTTTCTCCTTGATCTCTTTCCACTCACAGCTTCTTTGTTTCATTAATTATTGTTCTACCAATGTGTTTGTTCATATTCACAGCACACACAGGCTGTATAGTATTACTTTATGTTAATTTTCAGAGCTGACCATTTGGTATTGGGTGATCCGTTTCCCACTCTCAGCATTTCTTAGTTGCATATAGTTCTTTGCATGGGTTTAAGCATTATGGACTTTTCACCATACAGGTTAGCATGCCTATTGGTATTGTTCTTGTTGACCTCATGTTTAATTCTCATGTAAGTGAGACTTCCTGGATGTAGCTCCCGAATTTTATAGGAGACAGAAACTCACAGAAAACTCACTGATCCTCTGGTTCCTACAACTTTCTCATTCCCTCATCCGCAAAGATCTCTAAGATCCAGGTGCACAAATTATGTTGCAAATACGCCAACTGAGACTGGGATCTACAACTCTGTGGTTTGGCTGATCATGGTTTTTCTATAATGGTCTCTGTTGGTTGCAAAGAGAAGTTTCCTTGTTGAGGGATAAAGACTAAAAATATTTGAATATGAGGTTAAATATTTAGAATATAGTCAGGGTTTATGCTGGTTTAGAAAAGTAGCGGGCGTAGATTCCCTAAAAGATGCTTAACCTCACTAGCTGTGAGTAGTTGACTAGGTTTCTAGTACAAGGAATGATTTCTCTCTTGTTGAACTGGTCCTAAATCCAATTAGAGAACTTTTGGATACTGCCAAGCTATGTGTGATATTACTGTATCCTTAGGGTTATCATTCCAGGATATTCATTGTTGTGGATCATAGTCATCATGCTAGGTAGGATTAATGGTTGCTTCCCTCCATTGTAATTCTGCACAATACCTTCTGGAGCTATGAAAGCTAGTCAGTCCTCTGGCAGGTGGCTTTCAGATCAGTTCTAGCTTAGGGTCCTCTGAGAACTGTTTTTGAAGTGCACAGTGTTTTTCAATAACAAAGATTTACCTTCCACCTCTGGGGCAGGGGGGACACAAAGGGTAATAGCAATAGCCTACATTGTTTTGGTAGACTCCTGGACAGCTCTGATGAATAACTCAAAAGATGCCTTTCCTGACTGGTATCGGGGGTATTTGTTAGATGGTCTTTGGCTCTTGGACAGATCATTGTCAGCCCAGGTAAGGAAAATCTCATTTAAACTACATATGTACACGTATAGATCAACTTAACATGTATTAGAGGTATTTGAAGGTGGATAGTTAATAGTATGAATCCTTATAACTTTTTCAGACACCCTTCCCGATGTTTTACACTCCAGCATTTTTCTGTATTTATTTCCCTCCATTTTCATAATTAGAACCTGTATATTATTCTCTTTAAAGATTCATTTAAGGCTGATATATTGTAAAAGTTGGCATATTCTGTGTCACTTAAGTCTCAAGGACATAACTTTGCAATCAGGGTCATGTAATGTAAATTTGCAAAGCTTGGCATCATGCAGCTGTGAGAATGGAGAAAAAGTTTTATTGTAGTAATCTATCAAGAAAATTTATGCATGTTTGACCCCTCCACAGTGTTCAGTCACCTTGGGAATTTAATTGTGACTCTTGTTAATCCTTGATGTTTTCTTGGCTTTGTTCCTTAGACCTCCTAGAACACTGCTCAAGGGAAGTCCCTGAGCAAAACATACAGGGGCAGAATATGCTCCTGACAACAGTGCTTTCAAATGTTGACCACATTCAACAAAGGTCTTTAACTGAAAACTGAAGAGACAGAGCTGCCTATGGGAACCTTTTAAAGCCTCCATCTGCTGGCTACTTACCCTTTCAAGAACCCTAGGGAGGTCCCTGCACAAAGAATGGTGATCAGCTGAGTTAACACACTGGATACAGCCTTAGGTGAACACTACCTGTCCCTCTCCCTCATCACTTCCATCCATTCACCTCTTCCTCCCACACAGACCAACTGTTTTGTCCCTGTAGTCACTGGCCTTGCCCTACAGAACTACACTGCTTTCTTGACTCTGAATCCTTTTCCCCTTCTTCATCATTCCCTGATGACTTGTTCCATCTTTGTTCAGAATACTGATTGCATGTTCTTTGCCTCACAAACAATTGTTTTCTTTTTTTCTGATTTAAAAACTCTTCTCTGTTAGTACCTTGCAGTTTGATACACAAAGGCGTTGGTAAAAATTCAGAGCTTTGATTTATAACATTTTTTTTTAGTGTATATACTTGTGAGCCTATAGCTGTCTTTTTTCTTGAAATAATAAGCGTAAGATTAATCGTATCAGTAAGAGTACTGTTCAGACTAGAATGCATCAAAGCATTTTCCTCACTGTTTAACAAGAAAGGCTCTCTTTGACAGACTTGTTTTCATCCTGAATCTGCTGGATCATACACAACAGGCAACTTCCTCTGTTTTTCACATACATACCAAACTGAATTAAGGACCAAATTATGGTAGCATGAAACCCACTGCAATGGCTGTCAGAAGTGATCAGCTTCAAATTCTTCCTAATTTGCTATGGGTTATCCCCAGAGGGTTGTCTGAGGGAATGAATTATGAAACCAACATTTATCCTTTGCTTACTGTTTCCTCCTCTTGTTTTTTTTTAATTTGTTTGTTTGTTTGTTTGTTTTCCCTACTAATCATCCAAGTGAAAGCTTTTGTGGCCTCCTTGTCTGTCTGGAAAGCTGATGCTCATTTCTAAGTTTAAATTTCAGATACTTCCAAGGTTCTTGTCATCAGGAATATACAAAACAGGCAAAACAAGTTCCCCCTCAATTACTCTGGTAGTTGTGTCTGCTAGTTCCATACGTCATAGACACTTCTCTGTGAAACTCTGCTCCAAGACATCATTCTTTGACCAGCATATTGCCTTGTAGCATCAATGCTAGAACATGCTGTCCTAGTGAGGGTTTCTATTCCTGGACAAAACATCATGACCAAGAAGCAGTTGGGGAGGAAAGGGTTTATTCAGCTTACACTTCCATACTGCTGTTCATCACCAAGGAAGTCAGGACTGGAACTCAAGCAGATCAGGGAGCAGGTGATGATGCAGAAGCCATGGAGGGATGTTCTTTACTGGCTTGCTTTCCCTGGCTTGCTAAGGCTGCCCTATTATAGAACTCAAGACTGCCAACCCAGAGAAGGCCCCACCCGCAAGGTGCCTTTCTCCCCTTGATCAGTAATTGAGAAAATACCCCACAGCTGGATCTCATGGAGGCACTTCCCCAATTGAAGCTCCTTTCTCTGTGATAACCCCAGCCTGTGTCAAGTTGACACATAAAACCAGCCAGTACACATGCCATTCTAGTAACTTCCAGAATTCTTCCTCTAAGATACATAGGAAACCAACCTTACTATTTATTTAAAAATGAATTTATAAGAATATCCATTACAGCTCTAGTCAATTTCTTTTCATCTTGCTTTGTTCTTTATCTTTTCCAAGTAACAGACGAGACATCAGGTAGAAAAGAAAACATGGCTTGAAACGTATCTTTAATTTTATCTTGTCAGTTTAGCATGTTGAAATTCTTAGAGGACAGAGAGAAATGCAGAGGTTTAAAAGTGAAGTAAAATTTTATTCTGATTGAGAATCCTCTGTGCATGACTCTTCTCTGTAGGAAAATTGTAACCCCAATCCCATGCTTACACTGCGTCCAGGTGCATGCATACATGTGCAGAATGGTAAATCATTTAATTGCAATTGGCACACTCTGCCAGATGAAGTTAAATGAAGCAATGGTTTACCTTCCTGTTTTAACCCTCCTGGTACTTTTAGAAAGTGATTTTGTGGTATATTTATTGTAGTATGCTCATTCCTTTTTAAAACTATTTCAAATTGGATTTGTTATGGCAATAGTGTTAAAAGCCTGAGACAGATTTTTCTATATATTTTCTCTATGTTGAGATAGGGTGAAC
Source organism: Mus minutoides (assembly GCA_902729485.2). Classification (NCBI taxonomy): domain Eukaryota; kingdom Metazoa; phylum Chordata; class Mammalia; order Rodentia; family Muridae; genus Mus; species Mus minutoides. Next base: position 1,692,989 of record LR749515.1, on the reverse strand, counting down.
CTACAACTTATTCTAACAATGGATACTCAAGGTGTTTTCAGTTGAGAGACACCATAAACAATCACTTAGGAGACAGAATACAATATGCAAGCTTACAGATTGATTCTGTCATTGGTTTCACCAAAGTAGTAGTGTCTCCAGATACATACAATTAAAAGAGAATTTTCAGGTACTTTCTAGAGAAACCTATGTCTCCAAGAAATCATCAAAGGATGCTTTTCTCTCTATGCCCTTTAATATTCATTCAATGAACTGGATGGTGGTGGCACACACTTTTAGTCCCAGCACTTGGGAGGTAGAGACAGGTAGATTTCTTAGTTTGAGGCCAGCCTGGTCTACAAAGTGAGCTCCAGGACAGTCAGGGCTACACAGAGAAACCCTGTCTCAAAAAAACAAAACAAAGCAAAACAAAAATTCATTCAATGACATTTTTAAGTTTTAACATTTTTAATTACTTATTTCTTTTATTTCATGTACAAAGGAGATCTTGTATTTGTGTGTGAGGGTGTCAGACCCCATGAATCATACAGACAGTTGTGAGCTGCCATGTGAGTGCTGGGAATTGAACCTGGGTCCTTTGGAATAACAACAAGTACTCTTAAGCACTGAGCCACCTCTACAACCCATGTATTTTATTTTTAACTGAAAAATAATGACTACATATATTTATAGGATTAAGATAAAATTATGACATACATAGATATTCTTTAACAAGTAATTTAAGATAATCAGCATTTGTCACTTTACACACTGGTTTATGGAGTTAAAACATTTAAAATCTTTTAGCAGATACACAGTACACTATTGATATAAGTACCTTTCATATTATAGCAACCATACCCAGCAAGAGATTTCCAAGCTCTTCTATTTTACTGACTGAAACATATTCCATTGTGTAACATGTCCACTCCCTGTCAGTTCCTCTCAGCCTCCAACATCCACTTATTATTTATATAAATTAAAAATTTGCAGATTTCACATATAATCTGGATTTTGGTGATTGTGGTATTTTTCAATATTCCCATCCCCAAAGAAAAGATGATATGCTATCCAGTCTTAAATGCAAGAGGGCTTTGATGTACTTTATAGATAAAATATGCATATTAGATATGAGATAGAGTGCTGTTAACTGTTGCTCTTATGAGGTAACTGCTGATGAATCCATAATATATATTCAAATAAGAGTTCTTTAAACAGAACACATTTAAGACAAAATTATGTATTAACTGGTTAATGAAAATGTGACCAGAGGCCCTTAGCATCCTATGTCAGCATTTCTCCCAGGAGGAATGGTTTAATATTTCTAATTCATGTTTCTTGAGACTTTACAGGACCTCACTACTCCCTGAAGTTTATGCGTGTCTCATTAAGTCAACTCATGTAATCACTTTTGTATCATTTTAAGTAAATTAACCTTCCCTGATACAACCCAGTGGCTGAAAAAAAATTCTTCCCAAAAATGAAGGATTGAGTGATAATTATACTGCAAGAGGCACTAAGTGACAAACTGATAAAAGTTGAATCACATATTCAATTGTAGTATGAACTTTTGGTTAACTTTTTATTACAATGTGAATACATTGTAATTTTATAAGATTTGATTCATTTGCTCTTCCACCTCCAAATAAGAATGACATGACATATTATTTTATATGTAAATTCAAAATCACCATGAGAACCGAATGATGACTGGCATCCTAAATTGATGTGCTACCTCTGCGGATTTATCTGTGCATGTTCATAATTTATAAGTCATGGATAAACATATTTGGTATGTATATGGTAGCAAAAGTATTCCATTAATGAAAGAAGAGGATTTGAAATAATAAAACATTATGTTTTTAGAGAAGAAAAATAATTTTTATATTCAGAGAACTCCTGATTATTATTTTTAGCTCTTAGGTATACGTTGGGAAATGAAACAACTTGTGCAGATAAGGTCATTGGGTTTTGACCTTCTGGGAATGTTAATCCTGGTACTAATATTAGCCCATGGGAACTTGTATGATTCTTCCTGTACTCTCTTCTGATTTGCAATTCAGTCCTTTGGTCCCATAGACCAATTACAGTTAAATTGTGTTGCCTCATCTCTGAGTGTATTTTTAATAAAGAAAAAGTTTTTAAATTCCTCAAATGGAACTCACACACTTTTCCAGTCACTGGATGAAGCTAATTGATCAACACAGAACACGAAGTGCTAGATTGATTCACCCTCTCCGGGAAATTGTAATTGCTCAAGAGTAGCCTAGCAAAATTCTCAGTGTAACACATTTACATGGAGCACTGTGAAATGGATTTCCATTTTTAACAACTTTGGGAGGCATGTGGAGGATGAGTCTTTGGCCATCAGTATCTTTTCCCACTCTTCATTCATTCTATCATACGACATCTCATCTGGTGGGGAAGTTTAATTGTTCAGCATTATGTAATCAGGGCATTAGGTGAAACTTTCTGTGTAGGACAGTTTTTAACATATTGAGAGAGAGTAATTTTCTTTAATTCATTCTTGTAGGAAAATGTCTTTATATTTTAATTCATAGGTTACACTTTTTCCTGCTACTCTAAATTGGTACACTGATTAAAAAAAAGAAACAGGCTTTTCAGGATTCCTTGACTGCAGCGAATTAACTTAGTTAAAGGAACTGCTGGGTAGTTCAGTTTAAGAGCCATACAAACCTTTAAAAGGAAGACTGCTGTGGTCTTTGAGGAAGAACAGGCTTGCATCCTGGGGGTGAAGATCACAGGTCAGATTAATTTCTCTGAGACTAAAGGGACAAGCTGATGGTATTTTAGTAATGCGGGCCTTTTTGCAGCTTCTGAACTTTATGAGGCCTGGATTGACAATTATTTTTGCTTCCCTCTCTACTGACATAGCCATGCATATTTACCTCTTCCAAACCTCCATGTTCAACTTGTGTCTTGTTCAGCTGAGAGAAGCGATGATGGATAAGAAGATCAGAAGACAAAGAAGAAAAATTTGCACTCTCTCCCTTTTGGGTAGTCTTCTTCTTACTGTGGTTCTAACCTTCATCACTATGACTAGGAGCTCCTCCTCTGTGGTCCAGCTCTCCTTGGATCCTGTAAAGATGCTCTCTCCAAGGATTACTGTTCTTTGTAGCTGTCCAGCAGCCATGGAGAACTGAGTCTACCTGAAAGGGTGGCTGGAAGTGAAAAAGGAACAGGATGTGAGAGAAGGATGAAGCCAAAACAAAAGTTTCTGATCAAGGCTCCAAGTCAGCACTGTATTTATATAGGAGAGCCCACAGACCCGTCCTTTATTTCAGCTAGGTTGAGTTTCAAAGCAAGCTCAGCAGGCAGTCTATCTCTGTAGGAAATTGACTCCATCTGGGTCTTTAAGGTCCAATTGAGGCAAGCACTTAAGGTCCATTTAGCCTGCTCAAGGTTTGGGCACAGTCCTCAGGTCAGCTCTTTTCTTTGTGTGCCTCAGCTTGTTATTTTCATGCAAATAGAATTTTGGTAGATTAAGAAACATTCCCCTTGTGCTGTGTAGCTTTATAACAACTGGACAAAAGCTAATGTCATCTGAGAGGAAGGAATCTCCTGTAAGAAAATGCTTCCATAAGATCTGTGGTAAACAAGTTTGTATGCCATTTTCTTAATAAGTGATTGATGTGGGTGGGCCCACTTCATTGTGGGTGGTGCCATTTCTAGGCTACCATTCCTGGGTTCTATAAGAAAACAGACTGAGCAAACTGTGAGGAGCAATCCAGTAAACAGTACCCATTCATGGACTCTTCATCAGATCCTTCCTCCAGATTTCTGCCATGTTTAAGTTACTGTCCTGGCATCTGTCAATGATTGACTATAGTTTAAGCCCAATAAATCCTTTCCTCTCTAACTTGATTTTTGTCATAGTGTTTCATTACTGCAATAGTGTCCATAATTAAGATAAGTTGGTACCAGGGGTGGGGTACTACATTAATAGACCTGAGCATGCTGTTTTGGAGGAGATTCTGGAAAGACATAAAAATTTTGGGCTAGAAAAGCTGTTGAGTGTTGAGAGAGTGGTGAAATGTTTTGTAGGAACTCAGAAAATAAGAATGTTGAGAGCAATGCAGACAATGGAGGCCCAGCCTATGAAATTTCAGAGGGAAGCAAAGACTCCAAATTACTTCATAATGAAGTATTTCTCAGCTGTTAAAAAAGTTACACCATAAAATTTGCTGGCAAGTAGATGGAACTAGAAAAAAAGAATTATCCTGAGTGAGGTAACTCAGAATCAGAAAGGTAAATAAGGTTATTTGCTTATATCTGGATTATTAGCTGTTAAATAAGTAATAGCCAAGCTACAGTCTGAAGATCCAGAGATGTTAGTTATAGAGGAAGGGACTGAGGGAGCATATAGATATACCTGGGAGGGTAAAGAGAATAGATTTTATCAGTGGACTGGGGTTAGTCAGGACTCAAAAGGGAGGACTAGGTAAAGAAGGGGCTGGGGAGTGTTGAGAGAGGGAATGCAGGGAAGGATACTAGAATTGAAGAAAATTTGAGGGATGGTATGGAAATCTAGTGCAGTAAAAACTTTCTAAAATATTTTAGTGTGATCCTATTGAAGTCTCCAAATAACAAGGGAGACAGATTTCCACCTGGATATCTCTAGTCACTACATCCCATTAAGTTAATAGCCAAAGAGGTCCTATGGAAATACCCAAACAACATATCCAAGATAATATGTTGCTCTCTTCAAACTGCCAGTGAGGACCCATTGCTGAAGACAACATGTACACAACTCATTGAACATGGAAATATAGAACTGGTGTCTACATAAAACCTTCACTTCTACATTCTAGCATCTTTGGTACAGAAAGGTACTCTGCAAGCTAGCAAAGAAGAATGTAAACACCCACCTAGCTATACAACTTTTGATTTACAATCTGTTTTGTCTGCAAAATATGCTAGAACAATGGTGGCACAAAGCTGGTGGGAGTAACCAACCAATATCTGACTCAACTTAAGACCCACTTCATGAGATGTAATTCATTTCCAATACTACTTGGGTGACCAAGAACCATAGACTAAGAAACCCAAAGACCTAGGGTTGGCCCAAACTAATTTAAAAAAATCAAATAAAAGAAACAATAAAAAGACTCCTGGTGATGTTCTGTTATACTCATAGTTCAGTGTCTTACCCACTCAACATCAGAGAAGATTCTTCCCCTGGCAAATCTGAACAAATACCAATGGCCAGACATTACACAGCGAGACCTTTTAACACACAGCTCTAGATGGAGTATCTTCATCAAACACATATACATTGTTGCTTTTAATTTAGTATTTTATGGACTCCTAAATGTGCAATGGAGTGAGTCTCTGATTATTATATCTTCTCTTGTGGCTCTTTTTCTTCTTTTGGTTTGCTTTGTTCCACTTACCTGTGATAGTTTCTGTTTTATCTTATTATATTTTATTTCGCTGTTTGGTTGTTATACCTTAGAAGTCTGTTCTTTTCTAATGACAGCCAGACAGAGAGTAAATCTTGATGGAAGGGGATCTGGGGATGATCTGGGAGGATTAGAATGAGGGGAAACTGTAACTAGCATATATTATATGAGAAAAGAATTTATTTTTAATAAAAAGGGGAAAACATTTAAAAAGATATTCTGTCTGGTTAACTGGTACTAAAAATGGACAGAATATCAAGAAACAGAATCACTAAAGTGAAACCTTTACTTTTCTGGGATAATGGGTGCTAGTCAGCTGGGGCTGTGATATATTTTTAGAAATAGGCTATTCTGGTTTTGTGGAAGACATTCAACTGTAAAGACTAAAATTTGTAATTTTCTGTATTATAAACACTGAGACCCAAATAATTTTTTAATTATCATTTAAAAAAACATAATAAAGGAAACTTTTCTTCCATGTGTCTTTTGAAACTTTCCATCCTTAACTCCTGATTTCTAATTTCTATGCCTTCTTTTTCTGCCTGTGGATTGCAAATTATCATTCTATATACACAAAAATCAGATCCCTAGCTGGGCATGGTGGTGCACTCCTTTAATCCCACTATTCATAAATCAAACAATATTTAACTCTTGAACTGGATAAATTATAATTCCAACTTCCAAACTAATTTGAGTCCTGTGAGGAATTAGGTTTACAGGGACAGTCAATTCAACTACTGATGTAAAATGACTTTTAAAAACATACATAATCTTAATGTATATTGTTAAAAATAATCACGAGAGTAAATGTATCTTAGCTTCTTTCAAAAAATTATTCAGATTAAAACATAAAAAAAACAAACAACAACAACACCAAAAAAACTGGATCAGATAGCTTATCTCTTATTTGGGTTAAAATACTGGACATCTGTGTAGATCAAACCAGTCAGATAACCTCTAATTCCTGATTCCTTCCTCTTTTGCTGTATATTTTAGCCAGGCAGTTTGTTGGCTGATAAGAGACATTTATTATAGGTTTGTACTGAGATGCTTGTACTGCATTTCACATCAAAGCTGGGTCAGAGTGTTCAATAAATTGATTTTTCTGTCCCTTCCATTTCGCATTCTATAACTTTGCTATAACTGAATCCATGCAACTTCCATTGTGAGGTGGGAAAGCCTGAATCTTGACTGAAAGTAGCAGACTTTTGAAGTTTCTTGAAATGGTGTGTTGATTTCTTCTATGTGCAGTACAGAGGGGAGGATGCATCTGGTTCATCTAATTTAGACACTTAAAAGTCAAATCCCAATTCTGCTTTTCAAAACCATCTGGGCTGTTTTTCATTCTCCAAGCCCAGGGGCCCTCAGTGAAATCAATGGTGTTGGCAGAAAATATCTGAAGAAGTGAGGTTAGCTGCTTGTTTGCAAGACAATTTTCTTTAGACCAACACATAAGAGAAGCAGATTTTTCCAGTGATAGTCTTATAGTTGCAAAGAAACAACCATCTATGAAATGCTTAGAATTTATTGAGAGTCTCAAATGTGTCAAATATGCTATAAAAATTGTATAAAAGTTAGTACATATGTAAGTAACTTTTCTATAAGTTATAGTTGACTTCTGAATTAAGAGATTATTGGTAGGTAAAATATTGATTTACTATTTTCTTCATCTTTCAGTGTCAGAAAATAGGGACATTCTAGAAGCTCACACTGCTAAGTTGAAAGCTCAAAAGTGGTTTGATAAATGTTGTTATTCCCAAATAGGATTTGAAGTTGACTACAGTAACAAGAAATATAGCTTCATAGAAGTCAATGTCTAGGATAATACAATCCTACAAAACGATGCTGCCCTTATTTGAGCCACTGGAATATTTTATTCCAGTATAACAATTTTCCAGCATTTTTATAGTAGCATTTTTAGATATTGCAAATCTAAGTTCTAATAATCAAAGGTAAGTATTTGTTCTTGTTTATTTATTTAGGAGCAGAATAAATCTCATTTTAATCATTACAAAAATATCTCCAAGTAAACAAATGGTTATTTTATATGTGCTACTGTTTCCTACTTATGATGCCCAAGTGAACCTCAGCTTCATAGTTCATGTAAATTAGAAAACTAACTCCCTCTCAGACTCAGAGCTTTATGGTACCCTAATTTGAAAAAGTCTTATTTCCACTCCTATGATTAATATTGGATTTACAATAAGCAGTCTTACTAGGTTTTTATAAATTGTAGGCTTCACAAAACCTGAATCTACCTATGGTGAATGAAAATCTCTTTTTCAAAGTGTGATTCTTGCACAACAGCACAGGCATGACAGAACTGTTAGAAATGCCATTTTTCGGGCTCTTTTTCTGAATTACTAAATCACACAGTTGAGAGTGGATAGGTGGGAAGGTGTACAGAGGATGAGCAATCAGAATTCTAACAAATCCTCTAGAAAACTGGGACTCAGGCTAAGGCTACAAAAAGATGAGAAAATAACCTTGCATGATTTTCTCAGTCTCTAAACAAACAAACAACAAACTACTAACTATATGAGTCATATAAGTGAAGTCTACCCAGAGACTTTTATTAGCCTGCTAAAGGACTGTAATAAGTGCTCAGGCTCATTATGTTTCTGAGGATAAGGTAATATCTTTCTCTTTACCATTTATGTGAAAAAAAATCTCATCATTTATTTCTGGAATATCTAATGGTTCCTGTCAGACAATCGAGCTGGCTCTTTCCCACGTTACCCTTTCATTTCCCAATAGGCTCATTGCCAAAGTGGGACTTGGACAAGGATAGATTATGAATGTGCTTAGTAACACGGTGTAACTGGGTACGGTAATTGCTATGCTGTGAATTGGCGAGCAGCACAGATGAACTGTGAGTCTGTATGTTCCCAAAGATGATCAAACAGGTACATTTAAGGATTATTTTGGGCTTCTTCCCTGTTATAAGGGACAGAATTTTGTTTATCAAATACACTACCTGGTTATAAGTTCAATGAATTTGCCTCTGTGGCTCAGCATGCTTCTGTCAGAATTACCATTTGTTTATTTTCTGCGCGCTATATCATAGAATTTCGTGTCATAGCATGGCTCCAGACAAGAAACTAAATTGATAGCTATACTATATGGTTTGGCCATACTCATGAACATTACTCATGTTACTCATCTTCACACGCTTAAGTAGTTTGTTGGACATACAAGTAAAATGGCCTATTGAGAATTCTGTGCTTGGAATTATGAATATTTCTACCTGTTCTCAGGTTTTGGGGTTCAGACTGATCTACCAACTATGCAGGCTTGCTAGCTTTTCAATCAACCATGATTCTAGAACATACCATCCCTTAATTGTGTGAATCAATTTCTGATCATAGATATTACAATCCATTTTCTACCTATCTATCATCTATCTACAATCTATCTATCATTATTATTTATCAATCTAGCCATCTATGCCTTTTTGTTTCTATTTCTCTGAAGAACTCTCACTAAAATATTGTACAATGTATTCAGGAAAACATTTGCTTTCTCAGCTTTTCGTTATGTATGGCAAAGCTTTATGAGTGTTCGATGTGCTAAATAGTAAAGATGTAATTTAGCCTCTACCCTGGTGTCATGTGGTAAGGATACTGCATATTCATATTTCATGTGCCCTTAATTCTGAAATACTTTTACCTTAGTGATTAATTCTGCTACCTCTGCTCTCAGAACCAAATTATGTTCCTATCTCAATATTACTATTTTATTCCCAAGTCTTTTTTGGCCTGGTAACATATATTTTTTAAATTAAGAAGAGACTATTTGGGAAGGATATTTTTTCTGCCTGGCATAAGAATATTGAAGACATTTCACTCTGTCCTTCAACAAATCAACAAGAGCTTTCAAAAGGTTTTACTCTCCACCCCAAATTCTTAGAACACAGTACTTTCTCTGGATTTATTTTATCTTTCCTTTGTTGTGAAGTGAAGATCAAAGACGCCTTGAAGTTCCATTGTTCTGTTTTCACAGGTGTTCTAAAACTAATATGTTCACAAAGCTATGTTTTGTCCCTAAAAGTAAAGTTCTTTGGGGCAATCCATGGGAAGCACAATCCCATCTATATGTGTTTCTAGCGCCTTTTATTTTTCTTATGTTTCTTTACTCTTATTCCAGTTTTTAATTTATTATTATTTTTAGATGCTTGCTTCTCCCCTTTTTTTTTTTCTAATGAAATCCAGGGAAAAAAGGAATATGGATTTGGGTGGAAAGTTAGAGAGGATCTGGGTGGTGTTGGTAGATGGGAAGCTGTAATTAAAATATATTGTCTGAACCAACCTATTTTCAGGAAAAAAAACTACAAAACAAAACAAAAAATAAATGAAACAAATAAGCAAAAACCTCTTTGATGAACATGTATCCATTTCTCGTGGTTCTATCCCCTGTAACTTACATTCAGCTCTTAGTGTTGTCCAACGTAGCATTCTGCCTGTGTAGATGAACAATCTCTTGTGAATTCTATTGATTCAAATATATTTTATCCATTAATTTTTTTCCAGATTGGGACTGTTTCATATCACATTTTCCTGCCACATGGTTTAGACTTCAGGAACTCTAGCTATGGTCATATTTTTCTTAATCTTTCTACTCTAGAAGAAGATATTTAAAGATTTGCAAAGATTCATGAGAGACTGTACATTAAAGCTGTGGTGACAGCTCAATAAATAGGATTTCCCTAAGTTATCTGATAAATGCTGTAGTGCCCTGAGCACAGAGCAATAATCATGATGCCATAATTGCCTTGAACGTTAAATGCCATATCACATCTCTACTAATACATGCAGGAAAAAAGTTCTGAATAAAGCGAGTTTATGATTTAATAAAAGTGATAAAAATGATTGAATGAAAATAACTCTGTTTAGGAGTCCTTTGTCTGTCCTTTATTGACTGTAAGCCATTTAGACAGTACTTTATGCTTTTAAACACTTTAGTTTTCATTGTAGCATAGCAAACGAGCAAGGCAGATAAAACAACAGGGACCTCAAATCCTCACGTAGTTCAAATATAAGCATAAGATATAAAATGAAAATATGAAAGTTGCATGTAGCCTAAGTTCCACTGTGCCTCAGTAGGAAATATTATTCCCTTTGTGCTAGTTCAGGAAGTAAACAACTGCAGGATTTAGAGCAAGTGGGATAAATTTAATATGATCCTAGAACTATACTGTACATAAAATCAAGATAAAGTCCTGGGGAGAAGAAGCTACTCACTTTTTCTCCTATTCTAATTATCTTCCTTTCAGTGGATTAGAAAATGGTAAATGTAGGAGTCAAGTTGGAGATAGTTCTCAGCTCAATCGCCTGCCAAGTTAAGTCTGATAAATGGCAAGTGTGTATAATTAATACTGTCATTTTTCCCTAGACCAAAGGGCGACTGCAGTAACTATAGATTGTAATTGTCATCGTTGTCACATAAAATGTGCTATTATTAAGTTCAGGCTGAATTTTATCGCTGGGAATGCTCATAAATTGAGCGGTCAGTCATTTAAATTACCAAGTGGAGAGCTGTATGGCTTGCTTTAAAACTACTTCTCAAGACAATGTGTTTGACTTTAGACCTCCGAAAACTAATTGCATTTTTTGAACAGACGTTAGACAGGCTGTAACCTATAAGTGAGGATATTCTGACAGGCATGCCGTGTATACTTATAAATGTTCATAGGAGCCATACACTTTTATTTCCAAAATTTTTGGTGTACAGGCAAGGGAGGAAGAGGAATTAGATATGTGAGTGGGAGAGGTCATTCTGAAAACAAGCTTAAGGCTTTCTCAAAAATGCCTGCTTTCCATAAGGTGTTGTTAATGAAAAGTTAAAGGAAGACAAGCATGGTAGATTTCTTAGTAATCGTCTAGAGAGTAATAATGTGAGAGAAGTATATGTGGGTAGGAAGAGATGGGAATCAGCTAACAATAGTAAAAGACTAACTGTAATCACCTGGATAGCTCTGCGCATCATATATGAGTTTCCCCACATATTTGAAATAAGCAGAATTAACATAACTCATAACAAGCATGTTATGCTCCTACTATGATATGAACAGTGTTGATGAGACATATGAGCTGTGTTTTGTATTCATTGTTGTATTTGCGTTTTCCACCATGGGGACATGAAACAATGTAGTTTCATATTAAGACGTAGAATAAAAGAGAAAAAAAAAGCCTACATACATATATATATATATATATATATATATATATATATATATATATATATATATATATA
>LR749515.1:1588688-1681235 GCA_902729485.2 Mus minutoides | reverse complement strand
ATTATTCAACTTACATATCACATACTCAGACTATTTTAATTTATATTAATCTCTTTCCAAAAACTTTTGATCATGCAATCCTTCATAAAATTATTTTTGCAGCAATTAGTGCTAAGAGAGATAATTCAGCTTATTCATTGTCTATCTTTACCTAATAAAAATATAAGTTTTCTGTCATTTGGATTCCTTGGTGGTGTTTTGTTTTGTTTTGTTTTGTTTTGTTTTTTGTCTGTTTGTTTATTTGTTTTCTGAGACAGAGTTTCTCTGTGTAATTCTGGATGTCTGTGAAACTCTATAGACCAGGCTGGCCTCAAACTTAGAAATCTGCCTGCCTCTGTCTCCCAAGTGCTGGGATTAAAGACATGTGCCACCACTGCCCAGCATGTCATTTGAATTCCTATAGTACTTTACTCCTCATTTATTAAACCTAGGGATGGGGTGTAGCACAGCAGTAGAATTCTTTCTAAGCATATGAGAAATGCCCTCATGTATTTGATCTCTAAATCAAATAGAGAAAGATATAGTGTGGTGATTTGAATAAGAATGTCTTCCATGGGCTCAGATATTTGAATACTTTGTCCCAGTTGATGGACCTGTTTAGTACCCAAGGAACAGGTGTTTGCAGCCCCCTAGGAGAAACAACAATATGAACTAACCAGTACCCTGGGGCTAAACCACCAATCAAAGAAAAAACACAGAGGACACTCATGGCTCTAGCTTCATATGTAGCAGAGGATGGCCTAGTCGGTCATCAATGGGAGGAGAGTTTCTTGGTTCTGTGAAGGCTCTATGCCCCAGTATAGGGGAATGCCTGGGCCAGAAAGCGGGAGTGGGTGGGTTGGGGAGCAGGGGTAGAGGGGAGAAGATAGAGGATTTTCAGAGGGGAAACTAGGAAAGAGGATAACATTTGAAATGTAAATAAAGAAAATATCCAATAATAAACTACAAGCTTTTTGTTTTTGTTTGTTTGATTTTGAAAGAAAGAAAGAAAGAAAGAAAGAAAGAAAGAAAGAAAGAAAGAAAGAAAGAAAGAAAGAGAGAGAGAGAGAGAGAGAGTTAGGAGATGTGACCTTGTTAGAGAAAGCATGTCACTGCAGGGGGCTTTGAGCTTTCAAAGCATGGTGTCATTCCTAGTGTTCTCTCTTCTGTGCACTTGCAGTTCAAGATGTGACCCATTACCTTCCTCAGAATCCATTCCTGCCACTGATACTTCCAATCCATCTTCATGAACTGGAACCCGCTGGTTCCTCAAATTCAAATTATTTCTGTTCTATACATTTCTCTGGTCATGGTGTTTTATCAGAGCAATAGAAAATTATCTTATAGTAATAGAAAACAGTGAAACAGAGACAGATATATACAGACATGTACATACAGAGAGGGAAGAGAGGCTTCAGAGAGAAATTAGGTTATTGGCTGACATGCCAAGGAGGTGGGAAGGGTTCTAGTCTGCCATCTGTAAGCTGGAGATCCAGAGTAGCCATTGTGTTAGTCTGGGATTCTGAGGTTCTATTTGAAGTTTGAATTTGAAGATGTGAGAGCTGAGCAGTGAGGTCAGCAGAAGAGCAAAGTCTCAGCCCCTGCAATATGGTGGAGAACCAGAAAAATCCTCCCTTGTCTCAGCTCATTATCTTACTCAGACCTAAGTGGACTGAACACCCATGTGGACGGGGTAATGGTCTTAACATAGGGAACAGTTCCAATTTTAATTTACCAAAAATCGTCCTGGATCTTTCCAAGGATAATTTTTAACTATAAATTTAAATATACTGTGATCCAGCAAACTTGATGTAGAAAATTAACTCTCACCTTCTATACATTCTTTGAAGATGTGACCCAGTGCCAATAATACTGTGCTGAATTTAAGTACACATTTTATCCCAATTTTACCAATTCTGTATAATTTTAGAAAGTTTATATAATATAACCAACCTTGCTTGACTTTGAATTTTATATTGTTTTAGAAATACAATGTATTATTTTTTTTTTGTGAGTGCATTTGTGTTCTTTTCTCTATTTTAATAATTTTTTTTCTTACCACTTTGAACGCCTGTGTACTTTGATGTTGGCAAGTTCTGTTAATTTCAGTTAGAGCATTATTTAGAAGGGTGGACATAACAGCCATGTAACTCCTATCAGGAAGATAAGGTATCACCTTGTGACATTCTATTGTGAAATACTGAAGGATAGTAACACCCAGAGCTGCTAATCTGAACATCTGTGTCTCAGGCTGGGGGGGGGGGTAATGGGGTCAGTGTTATGTGTCACTTAATTATGACAATAGGTCTTCAGAGTCCATAGCTTATCCCTGATACAGATGTGAAAATAAAGCCAAGGTAATTTTTTTTAAAGTCTAAGGAAAACAGTTAATAAATGCTGAAGGCATGATTCGATGTTTCTTCGACAGTCTGCACCTGCCTGCTATATGAGGGTACTGCTTCTGAAGTGAACATGTTAGTAACTGGCAAGACCAAATTGGTACCAAGAAAAAGCTTAGGAATGAAATAGTATGTGAGATTTGTCTGTTGATACAAATGCATAGTTATTAAGCCTGAGTTATGTTACCTCTTAAGAATGCATTTTCCTCTTCCTTTGTTCAACCTGCAGGTTTGATTACGTATAGATCAAATTGAAAGGAAAATGAAACTATTTTAGTCTTGTTATAAAACATTCTAAAAAAAAAAATTAAAGGGCTGTAGAAATATTCTCTAGTCCTATTGTTTAGACAAATTTGGAATGCATAGTGTTTATTTTCCCTGAAGTTTATATTAGATTTTTGTAAATAGTGTACAAGCTGTTCATTGTACAATTTTTGACAACTGAAAGCCTGGCTGAAGAATTCCCAGTGGGATTTTCTGAATATCTTGCATTCTCTTTCTGGATAAATCAATTTAGATACTCTATTATCTTCTACAGTTATTCTAGCAGCACGGAATTGCTTAAGCATCTCTGCTATGGGTATTATTAACATTGTTGTCGCAAACAAATACTAACTGAAGAGTCCCAGGGTAGACTTCTTACATTGCCAGGCAGGCATTAATGTACTTACAGCGTGCACTGTCTAATAGAGAAGAGGGAGGAGAAAACTAAAATCTTAAAGTGATTGATTGCATATAATCAAAGAAAAACTGTCTCCCATATATATGACTGGATTGTTATGAGAAACTCTCCTATCCCTGGGTTTATAAAGGGACAAAGCAGCATCTAATATTCTCTTTACTGCGGAAGGACAGAGGGACACTCTCTCAGAGTGACTGAACTAAACATCTTTGTCACATCTTTTCTAATACTCCTGGAGCTGCTTAGTGGACATCCAGGATTGAGGATATGACCATGGCTTTTCTCACATCCCGTGTGTGTGTCTCCTCTCATATAACCTGAATGAATGTGTTTATCATGACACGAGGAAGGAAATTCTACAAGTAATGTAGAGACTGTAACTTATGAAAAACCTTTTGTGCAAATAGTCTCATATTTAGATGTTGTTCTAAAAACTGACACAATTGTGTTTGGTAAGGGAATTTTACTACTTCTTTTTATTTAGCTTTTCAACACCTACTCGTGTTATGTTTCAATCTTAAACTTAAATATTTAATTGTCAATTCCATATATTTGTTTACCCTGTACATGTATGACTGCTTATAACACTTTGTCATTGATATTACTTCTGGAAGAGGTTTTGTCTTCTTCATATAGTCACATTTCTGATTGAGCCTCGGATTTTGTATCTTATCTCTATGGCAATGTCTTCTACCTTGTGTTACCACATCTCTGTGACATGGGTGATATTATCAAAGAGGAGAATAACTATAACAATAGTTTGCTTTTGTTAAAAAGAAAAGTCCTGAAACCTAAGTATCTATTCTGTGATGCTAAAACAAGTTATTATAATCCAGCATTGTCATGGGTATCAGATAATATGCACTTTAGGACTAGTTATTCCAATATTCTAATGGTTCTGAACCTGTGGATCATGACCCCTTTGGGGATTTTTAATGACTCTTTCAAAGGAGTCACATTTCAGATACTTATCTTATAATTCATAACAGAAAATTGCAGTTAATTACAAAAATAATTTTATAGTTTGGGGTCACCATGACATGAAGCATTAAATCGCAGCATTATTTGGAAGGTTGAGAACCACTGAGTTAGCCTAGTGTAGAATTCTGTGATTGTAGATGATTTAACCTCTGACTCTGATTCTTTTCTTTGAATGATACTTTTTACATTTTAAACATAAGCGTTATCTCATACCTTCCAGTTTCTATGAGCTATTCTGTTAAGGGTTCTGCATGACTATCAAACCTAGAGTTTTGTGACATATACTTGTTTTGCATTTGTGATCACCTGTAGCCTTGCACAGAAATTCTACCCACATTAACTGCTTCATCAATGTCACAGAGATGTGGTAATACAAAGCAGAAGACAGTGTCATAAAGATAAGGTACAGAATCCAAGGCTCAAGTCAGTAATGTGAATATATGAAGAAGACAAAACCTCTTCCAGATAAGCCATAGACCTGAATACCCTAATAGGAATTTGGGAAGTTACAATATCCTAAAACTTAGTAATCTACTGACTTATCACTGAATTTGCTCCTCTACAAGGTAGAAAATGGCACCTCTATACTCTAGTTTTCATGTGACACTTTCTAACTGGTTCTAATCCTACAGAAAGAAAGCAGAAGGCCTTTTAGTAGTGCTTAGAAGTTACAAAGAGCTAGGGCTGTTTGAAATGGGTTCTACCTGAAGTTAGGTAATTGATAGTTACTTTGGCTTCAATGTTTCAAAGACAACAGCCTATGAACAGTTCTCCATGGCTAAGAACCCAAACATTATCCATTTCTATTGAGACATTGTTATTGTAAATACTGACTGTGAAATGTGTGTTTATAGTGGAACTAAGATTTGTTCTTTGAAGCAGAAATAGGACAATTAAATGGTATCATCAGATGGGACATGAGTCTTCTCCCAGACACGTATAAACCATTTCTCAGAGACCACAGTGTTTTTTGTTTGTTTGTTTGTTGTTAGTTTTTTGTTTGTTTTTGTTTTTCAAGACAGGGTTTCTCTGTATAGCCCTGGCTGCCTGGCTGTCCTGGAACTCACTTTGTAGACCAGGCTGGCCTCGAACTCAGAAAAATCTGCCTGCCTCTGCCTCCTGAATGCTGGGATTAAAGGCCACCATGCCCGGTGAGAACACAGTGTTTTAAAGGAGAGTTGTTAGTATATATTGGAGTATAGTTTCTGATAACACATTTTTTTAAAGGGGAGTAGTTAGTATATATTGGAGTGTAGTTTCTGATAACACAATAGCATGAAATTCAGCAAATATTACTTTTTTTCAAACAAAAGTACCTCTTGGAAATAAATTTGAGTTTCTTTTCAAACTGTATTATGCTAGAGAATCACTTGTTCTTGTATTGACTATACAACATATGTATTGCCAATGGTTTATTTACATGTATGTAATTCTGCCATGAAAACAAACATATATTTAATATTGTTGTTTTAATCACAATAAAAACACTATATAGAGTTAAAATATTAGAATTAATTGCTTGTTATGGATTTCATTTCCATAGAGAAGGTGATGCAATGTGTTGATAGAAACAATTTTCTTATAGAGATAATGAATCTAAACTGGATGTTCAGGTTATAGTTTATAATATATCAAAAGAAAGTAAGAAAAATATTTCAATATATAAAGACTAAGATGGCCTGAGTGATTTTGAGCTTTAGCAAGAACTAAAGCCCCTATGAGTGATACAGTCCACCATCCTAGCACAATTCATATGAAGAAAGAAATGAAAAATTTAATTTTTTTATTTAGGATAACTTTGGTTGTAGAAAAAAAAAAAAAGGAAAGACTTGCTGAATTGAAGGCCAGAGTTTCTGAGTTGTAATGCTTTTTATTTGTCTTTGAGGCAAGTTTTATTCTATTCATGGTATTGAAACACTTTGGTTATAACAAGAAAATCAGAACCCAATAAAGTAAAGCTTAAGTTATATTTGAGGAATTTGGAAGAAAAATGAAATAGAAATTAGACAATGTTTTGCAGGCATTGGAACAAGCACACTTACTATGACTGTAATAAATTCAATAATTTTGATAGCCCTATTATGAACTTACAATAGTGACAAGGAATATGAATTTGAAGGGGAAAAGCCCAAAGTTAGGCATGACATGTATATTCAAGAGACTTTGTGCAATCTCCTAAATCTTTATCTAAACATTCAAATAAGATCTATAAATCTTTTCTGTCTTAATTAGGGAAAAACAATCCAAGGTCAGTAGTTCAGTCAAGTTGAGAATTATTCAATGAATCCTTACTGATCAAAATGAATTAGCTAATCGAATTTAAAGTATTTTTGAAGGAACATTATATGTTAAGCAATGAATTTTATTTAGATAGACAGATAAGACACAATCCTTATCCTTAAGGACTAAAAGTGGTGTTGATTCAGCCAGAATCCAATATTGTATCAGGTGGGTGCAGACTCTCAGGGGACAGGTATGCTAGATTTCTAATCTAACAGAGTATCATTAATAGTATCAGGGATTAGTTTTGCCTATGATATGGGTCTCAAGTTGGGTCAGTCATTGGTTGGCCATTCCTTCAATCTCTGTTACATCTTTATCCCTGCACTTTGTGTAGTCAGGACAAATTTTGGGTCAAAAGTTTTGTGGGTGGGCTAGTGGCCTTATCTCTCCATTGTCAGTCCTGCCTTCTACAGGAGGTCACTCCATATCCCCCAGTGTTAGGAGTCTTATCTAGCATTACCCTCAGGGCTTCTCTGGAGCCTTCCCCATTCCATGTCTCTGGCATGTCCTACAGATACCCTGACCTTGAGCCCTCCACTGGCCAATTTCCATTCACTCTCCCTGTCTAGTCTCCCTATACCTAATTCATACCTCTTCCTCCTTCCTCTCTCCATTTCCTCTCCCACCCAGTTCCCTCCCTTCATCTACCTCCAATGACAATATTTTTTCCTCTTCTGAATGATATTCAATCATTTTTCCTTGGGGACTCCTTATTATTTAGCTTCTTTATAGCATGGATAGCCTGTACTTGATGGATAGTATTCACTTATAAGTGAGTACGTATCACCCATGCCCTTTTGGGTCTGGATTACCTTACATAGGATGATATTTTCTAATTCCATTCATTTACCTGTAAATTTCATATTGTCTTGTTTTTAATGGCTTAGTAGTATTCCACTATGTAAATGAATCACGTTTTCTGTATCCATTCTTCAATTCTACATTTGAGGGACATCTGTGTTGTTTCCAGTTTCTGGCTATTGTGAATAAAGCTGTTATGAACAGAGTGGAGTAAGTATCCTTGTGGTATAGTAGATCATCTTTTGGGTATATCCCTTGGAATGGTATAGCTGGGTCTTAAGGGAGAAGTATTCCAAATTTTCTAAAAACAACCAAATTGATTTCTGGAGTAGTTTTATAAATTTTTACTTCTACCAGCAATTGAGGAGTGTTCCCCTTATTCCACATCATTGACAATATATTCTGTTGCTTGAGGTTTTGATCTTAGCTGTTCTGATGGGTGTAATGTGGAATCTCAACATTACTTTAATTTGTGTTTCCCTAATGAGTAAGGATGTTGAACATTTCTGTAAGTGTTTCTTGGCATTAGAGATTCCTCTGTTGAGAAATATGTTTAGCTATGTACTGTATTTTCCAACTGGGTAATTTGGGTTGATAGTGTCTAACTTCTTGAGTTTTTTATACTATTTGTATATTAGTCCTCTGTCAGATGTAGGGTTGGCAAAGATCTTTTCCCATTCCATAGGCTGCTGCTTTGTCATATTAATGGTGTCCTTTGACTTATAGCTTTGCCTCATGAAGTTTTTCAGTTTCATGAGGTCCCATGTATTGATTGTTGATCTTAGTACCTAAGCCACTAGTATATTGTTCAGGAAGTTGTCTTCTCTATGGATGAGTTCAAGGCTATTCCCCAGTTTTTCTTTTCTTAGATTTAGTGTATCTGTCTTTATGTTGAGGTCTTTGACCCACTTGGATATTCCTTCATGATGAGTTTGGGAGAGATTTGGGGATACACTGTACATACTTAATATACAGTATATAGTAAGTGAATAGCCAATATCAAATTAAATAAGGAGAAACTTATAGCAATATCCCTAAAATTGGGGACAAAAGGCCATCCTCTTTCTATCTTTTCAATATAGTACTTGAAGTTCAAGTTAGAGTGATAAGACAACTAAAGGATATCAAGGGGATACAAATGGGGAAAAAGAAATCAATGTATCACTATTTGCAGATGATATAATCATATATATATATAAATGTCCTGAAACATTCTACTAGTGACCTCCTACAGCTGATAAACACCTTCATCAAAGTCACTAGATAGAAAACTAAGTCATAAAAAACCAGTAGTTCTCCTTCATATAAACAGGCAGAGAAAGAAATCAGGGAAATAACACCTTGATAATAGCCACAAATACCATAAAATATCCTGGTGTAACTCTAACCAAGCAAGTGAAAGACATGAATGATAAGAATTTAAGTTATCTGAAATAAAAAACTGAAGAGGATAACAAAAGAGTGTAAGCAATCTTATGCTCATAAATCAGTAGGATTAACATAATAAAAATGGCTATCTTATCAAAAGCACTATATAGATTCAATGCAATTTCTACCAATTTTCTAACACAATTCTTTATAGACCCTGAAAGAACAATTTTCAACTTCTTATGGAAAAAAAAAACAGGATAGCTAAAACAATTTTGTACAATAAAAGTATTTCTGAAGGTATCACTATCCATGACCTTAAGCTGTACTATAGAGAAATAGTAATAAAAACTACATGGTATTGGTATAGAAACAGGCAGGTTGATCAATAGAATCAAATCAAACACCAAGAAATAAGTTCACACACTTGTGAACACTTGATTTTTTGACAAAGAAGCCATTTCTGATATATTTTTAAATTTGCTAGACAAAATATGGGGTTTACTTCCATATTTTTGCTTAATTTCTTTCCCTAGATATGTCAGAACTTCTCTATGGATACACCTCAGATTGTGAG
This sequence comes from Mus minutoides, assembly GCA_902729485.2. Classification (NCBI taxonomy): domain Eukaryota; kingdom Metazoa; phylum Chordata; class Mammalia; order Rodentia; family Muridae; genus Mus; species Mus minutoides. The sequence goes on along the minus strand of LR749515.1, from coordinate 1,672,165 downwards.
GATAAGTAACTGACTAGAGACTTTGAATACAACATCACTACTCTACATGTTAAGGGTAGGCATGTAATGAGAGCATCAAAGCACAATCTATAAGCTCATTGATAACTCTAGAGTGCATGAATGCATCACTCCTTTTGAATTTAAAGACAGGATATTGATGCTCCAACTTGTGATATGATCATGATTTGAGCTTAGGGTTTGGGCCTAGTGATCTTTAAATCACAGATTCTACTATATGAATTGAAGATTTAAAAAAAAATGACTCTTTTAATGTTTTGAGAATATAATGTAATGTTCTTCTTGATAATCCTTATATTTATATTGGATGGAAATATAAAGGGGACATCTATGTATTTATGATAATTCAGTGCCAAGGGTTTACTATTCATCATGATTATCATTTGAAATCTGCAAAGTTAAGTTTATACCTGATGACAGAGACAGAGGCCATGTTTAAATATTCTGTGCTAACAAAGTCCACATCTTTCAGGGATGTAATGTCAATTAAGTTTTTGGTCTTCTGATAGCTGCACTAGGGATTTTCAAGGACAGAATTTTAATCAGAAGATCAACTAACTGGTCAGAATGACCTAGCAGTGATTCTCCCAGAGAGGCAAAGATCCTCTCGGAAGGCCATGGTACTGCAAAGGTTTTTTTCCTCAAAAAAAGAAATAATGCTGAGATTTAGCTTTAAAATTCCACATACTTCTGGTTTAATTTTAACTATGTGCCATATCTGTCTGTTTTTATGACGGCAATATTTCTTTGTCATCTACAGAATCAACCATAGTCTTTTACATATTGCCACATTCAAGAGCCTTAGTCACATTTGCATTCAGTAGTTTATTTAGATATTAGAATTATGTAGAAGCTTATTTAAATGTAGTAAGGGTGGCTGTGATAGCTAATCTTTGTTGTCAACTTGACTGTATCTGACCTCTAGTGTAAAGAGCACTTTTCTATGGTGGCTGAGACATATAGACTTCTAAGATAAAACACATGCGGCTGGTATGCCTGCCAACCTTCTTACTGGTGAGTGAACCTATCCCATAATACTGATACTACTATATTTTTCTGCCTTCAGAACCCAGCATCTTCACTCCTCTAGGCGGTTGTAATAACAAAGCTCTCCAGGATGCCTACAGTCCTTCAAAATCACATTGGGAATGCTGAAGTATCCAGCCCATGGATTGAGCAACCAGTTTTGAACTATTCATCTTTTATAGACCAAGCAGTCTTGACAGCTCCTAATTCATGGTCCTACATATTACAGGGCACCTCCTTCTTCCTAGTCACATAGATTCTCCCAGACTAAAGCAGTTTTTACCTATAAATGCTAATTGTCGACCCCACTTTTATAACTTTGCCTAAAATTTGATGGATGGATCTCTAAAAGCATAGAGCAAGTGACCATTTTCATTTCAGAAACAAATATGTGTTGAGTCTCATTAGGCCCTGCAGACTGAGACTTCAGTAGGTTTTTTTTTTTTTTTTTCTATTTTTTTTTCTTTTTTCTTTTCAAAGGAAGTGTGAATTAATTAGAAAGGAGCAGCCAGGCAAAGCAAGCTAGGTTACAGAAATCATCATGATCCATGCTTATCTTGATTTGTGACCCCTGTTTGAAAATATTAGGAAAGGGCTGATGTAGTTAGGATGAGAATAAATATGAGAAGAAGGGATTAGTGAATTAAAGGCTCAATAGATTAAGTGGTTTCAAAGGGTACAAAACCAAGGAATGATAAGGAATTTTACTTTACCTAATTTCTTCTTAAGTAGGATATTAAACAGAAACCTTGAAGATTGTATTGCATTAGCCTATTAAATACTCATTAAGTACTTCTTGAATTCTACATTCAGTTAATCAATAGTAGTGCATTAAAATGTCTGAAGCCTGATAGTTAAAGGCAGGCAGATGAAAAACCACAGTCTCCCAACCAAACTTCATTTTTCCACATGGCTGAGAGTTGAGATGTTGTGTGCTTAAAAAAAAAAAAAAAAAAAAAAAAAAAAAAAAAAAAAAAAAAAAAAGGAAGATTATCAAAAGAGTATGCCATGGCATAAGAAAATTAAATAAAAGTTAAATTTGGTAATCACAAATCAATTTATTTAAACACATCTATATTCATCTTCAAAGGGTTTTGTCAATGACTGCTTATTTAACACTAAGTTTAGTAACCTCTGTTAGCATCAAGCCCCACTTAACCTGTGTACCTGCGTTGCCAAGGCAACCACCTTCAATCCCACAGCCCACCTGGCTCAGTCTCCACCCTCGGTGGTATGACGTCATTCTCCCTATAAATTGGGAAGACACCCCCTCCTCTTTCTCTTTGCCCTCTTCTTCTCTCTCTTCTCTCCCCCCTCTATCTCTTTCTCCTCTTCTCTGCCCCCTCCCCCACCCTCTCAATAAACCTCTCCACGTGGAACCCCTTCAGCCTGGTCTGCTGCCTGGTTATTCGCCCAAACACACTGATATTTTTATCAATAACCTCAAAATTAAAATATCCTGGGAACTATTGTATATCAAACCTTTCTACTAGCATTTTACAAAAGTTGTTTAGAATTTACAACATTTGAATGTTATGTTTGAAATAGTTATCTCTACTCTTAAATGAGAAATGTAATCATAAAAATATTTGAAATTTAATCTCAAATCATATAGATAGTTGACTAAGCCAGCTCAGTCAGCCAACAGGGCCTCAAGGTAGGGAATGAGGATTGAAAAAAAGAAAAAAAAAAGAAAAGATAATTAGACAACATTATAACATGACTCCAGACAGTGCTGAGGGTGAAGCAGCTTTAATTTTTCCCAGTTAGCTATTATACTACTCTAGGTATTAGCAGAGAATAGGGTAAATTCTTAGATCAAAGACAAAGTGATCAAACAAGCCGAAGAACAAGGCGATCACACCAGGTAGTAATCAAGCAAAGCAATAAACAAAGTCCCCAGAGTCACTGGGTCTGAGGGCTTATCAGGATTACCAAGACAATAGGGAAGTCACACCTTCCATGGCTGTATTTACCTTGATCCTTGGGTTAGCCCAAATGCAAATGCTCTGATCCTATTTCCTCCTCTGAGCCCAGTGACAAGTACTTCAAATTTCTATAAGCAGAACCAAAAGCTCTCCACATTTCCCCCTTTTTAAATTTCATAAACAAGACTGGTTCTGTCTTAAGTGGTTTGTTGTTCTGACAAAGATGCCTTCCTTACCTGTCATGGTATATGCATTTTCTAAAGCAATGCAATTCTGTCTTAGGTTGGTAAGGCTCTGTACAGATACTTACAGTTGACTAACAGTTAAATCAATAACTCTGTTTAGGGATTCATTTTAGTTTCAAGCCATGTACTCTGGCTGCCAATATATCAATGTTGTTAAAGGTATGTTTTGTCACAATGGACAGGAACAGAAGTATTGCCAGGGCAAGAAGGGATAATATGATCAAGCTATATAAGCAATTCTTGAAGTATGACCAAGATGGAGATACTGACCTTAAGCCATGAATACTTTTATCAGCAATATCTGCAGCATCAAAGCTCAGTAGAGCATCATTCTTTAAGTTCATAATCTCAGAATGCAAAGTTAAAACATCCAGAGAAGTGTTAGAATTTTGCCAAATGCCGTGCAAGTGTCTTTGAACTTTTTCCCAACTATAATGACTGTTATTGTGAATTTTAGAAGTAACATAAATTCATTGGCATGACACTTGAGATGACTTCTTATTCTTAAACTCTGAACTTCCTCTCTAATAATTTGAATAGTATCACAACAGAGTATCAATTCATTGTTCCAAACATCTGTCTAAATATTCTTGAATACTCAGAGCATTAGTAACAGTTTTTGCTAAATGATTAGCAAAAGTAGCTGCCTTAACTTCTTGTGTCAAAGTAATTGCAGAAGCAGTGGTGCTAGCTATTAATGTAATTAAAGCTGCTCTACCAGCAATAATCAAGTTTGAAAAGGTCAGCTTAGGAACATTGGGAAGGTCATGAAACACTTGCCCCTCCAGATGGGAGAGGCTAATTAACATTTCTAAGACAACAGGGTGGGAACCAGCCTGCAGGTGGGGACACATTCCACAGGACTGACTGTTGCCCAGTTTTAACAAGGGAAGTCCTTGTTACCTCATTCCCTAAAGACCAATCAGTTTAAAGGGTGCACTGTTTCACAAATCATATTGCTGATGCTCTATTCTGCCCCTGAAAACCATATAAAAGCTCACTGAATGGGAGCTAGGGTTGCTGTCTCTCCTTCGGGTCTGGGATGACCAAAGTACACTGGAACAATAAATTTCTCTTGCTTTTTGCATCGAACCCGGCTCCACATGGTTCACTCCGCCCCCACCCCCTTCCGCACACTACCGCCCCACAAGCTAAGGCTTCCTGGAGTCTTACAAGTCCACTACCCTCTACCCTCTTACTTCTGCTTAAAGCCTGACTCACTTTTTCTAGTATCTGCAAGCCTATTTGCAGACTATCAAGGTCCTGAAATAGTCACAGCCAATAAAACAAAAGGTGGTTGGTTGATAGACCACCATAACAGACATGTTGGATTTCAACACATTAACACAATTAGAAATTATACAATCACTATAACTTACATTAAATATCATAGAAGAAATTTTAACATGACTTATTAATAAAAGATTAGGAGCCTTAACACATGCACTAACATTTGTTTGAACTCCAGATCCTGTTTCCATTTTTTTTTCCACCTCAAACATAATGTCATACAAGGCAGTTGTCAATTTTCAAGTATGTCTCTGAAAATGTTCAGAACCAGCCTTCCAAATACAGACTGTCATTTCCTTTTTTCCAATATTGGACTGATTTCTAGAACAGTCCATGATTGAATCAGAATAACAGTCCACAAGAAAGAGAAGGATCATTATAACAACTTCTCTATTTAATTAAATTTTTGTAGGCAGTTTCCATAGACTCCATGTTCTCTGTCCCACAGGTCTAAAAGCTTGAGGCAAAACACTTGTCAAATCTGGGATATAGGTAAGCAAAGGTGGGTTAGGAATATATGTCCAATACAGCTTTTCTGTCATCCTTGTCAGGGCACTCAGCAAGCTCACAGTCAGCAATCATTCTTTGTCCCAGCATCAGCATGTCACACCAATTGCTCTGGCAGATAGCACATTCCTTCAGCATCCTGCAGAAAAAACACAAACATTCCCTCTTCCTCATATTAATACCTGATTGGGATCATGCCATATGCTAGTAAGTGGACCCTTCCATTTCACCTAGGCATAAGTATGCCCAGTTGTAAGGTGCCATAGACACTCAGCAGAGAGTTCTTTGGCATCCTTTTTTTTTTTTTTTTTTTTTTTTTTTTGAGACAGGGTTTCTCTGTGTAGCCCTGGCTGTCCTGGAACTCACTCTGTAGACCAGGCTGGCCTCGAACTCAGAAATCCACCTGCCTCTGCCTCCCAAGTGCTGGGTTTAAAGGTGTGCACCACTACCGCCCAGCAGCATCCAAATTTTAAAATTTAAAATAAAAAGAACATGATTTAAATAAATTTGTGGTGTACATGGATATAATTTCCACCCTTTTTATTTTAGAAAATATTGTTTTAAAGTTCCACAATACCTTGTCCTTGAGGAGTATAAGAAATCCCAGTAATATGGGAAATATTAAATTGTTGATAAAACATCTCAAATGCTTGACTACAATAGCAAGTTCCATTATCTCCTTTAATCTGATTTGGAACACCCAACACAGAGAAATAATGCAAGCAATAAGACATTACACTCTTAGTTGCATCTCCTGTTAAAGTAGTTGCAACAAGAAAGCCTGAAAAGATGTCAATAGTCACATGTACATATTTTAATTTTATAAAATCAGAAATATGAGTAACACCCATTTGCCATAATTGATTAGGTATAAGTCCTTGAGGATTAACACCATTATGTGGTACAGGAAGAAACTAAGGATATTCAGGATAAGTCTTTACAATTTAATGGGCACATCCTCTAGAAATACAAAATTGTTGTCTTAAGCTATTACTACTTTGATGGTATAAAGAATGAGATTGTTTGGTAATTTTTCCTGTGTAAGGTCTATAATTTGCCTGGTTTGCAAACCTGCTGTGGCATTACCCTCACTAAGGGGTCTGAGCAATCCAGTATGAGCTCTTAAATGTCCTGTAAAGTAATGATCAGTACCTTCTCTTAAATTAAGTTGTATTTGCATAACTAGTTGCAAAATTTCAGAATTAACAGAGTATCAGTATATAAATTAAAAGCTTGATTTTTCAATATTTCAAAAACAGTAGCGAGAGCACACAATTCAATTATCTGTGCTGAATCAAGGGGAAACTCATGAGAATTATCATGTGACACAATTACATATGCTGCGTTCCCATTAGATGAGCCATCTGTAAATACGGTAAGCACATTCTCTATTGGCTATATACACAAACTTACAGGAAATACAAAAGCATGCATAGAGGCAAATTGTACCAACTTGTCTTTTGGATAATGATTATCAAATTTGCCTGAAAAGTTTCACATGCAATAGACCAAATATCAGTATTCTGCAATAGCCAATTTAATTGCTAAACAGGAATAAGGAATATTTCACCAAGTTATTTCCCAAAATACTTTTGTGATTCTAACCTACAATTCTATATTAACACAGCAACAGCTTTGGACCAGCATGTTAAAACTTTCTTTGGAGATGAAGAAAAATTAATCCACATTAATGGCCCCTTTTGTCAAAGACTGCTATGGGTGCAAACAGCCAACAATTGATCATAGTCTATATAATGTATCTGTTGTTAACTAATAGCTTCCTCTACTCTCTGCAAGTCCCTCATCAGTTAATTTTCAAGAAGAATTAGGATTTGCAACCCCTTTGAAAATGTCAAACAGACTCTTAAGTGCTTCTCTGGTGAGCTTAAGATGAGGTCTTAGCCAATTTACATCTCCTAGAAGCTTTTCAAAATAATTTAAACTAAGTCAACTATCTTTTCTTATTTGAATTTTCTGTGCCACAATTTGTTTAGGATATAACTGATGTCCCAAATATCAAAAAGGATATTGTCTTTGAATCTTTCTTGGAGCAACAACTACTGCCCTGAATTTTAAAACTCATTGTACAAGAGCAAAGGCTTGTAGTAAAACTTCTTCAGATGAATCAGCCAATAAAGTATCCATATATTGAATAATATACACTGAAGGATTCAAAGTCCCAACTTCTTGTATTGAAGCAACAACAATATATATATATATTTTTAATATAATGAAGGGCTATTTGCCATTCCCTGTGGCAAAAGTTTCCAATGATATCACAGGTTCTTTAAATTACAGGCAGGTACACTAAATGAAACCCTTTTACATTCATCAGGATGCAATGGAATAGTATAGAAACACTCCTCCAAATCCATAATAATTCTATATGTATTTCCTGGAATGACAGCTAGAGTAAGCAAGCCAGGCTGCAATGTCCCAACAATTTCTATAGTCTCATCAACTCTTTGCAAACCCTGCAACAATCTCCACCTGTTGATTTTTCTTAATTACAAATATGGGTGAGTTAGAATCCTGAGCTTGTGATCGAACTGCAAACTGTAGCCAACAGAACACTGGCAGCTTAACTACAGTCTTCAAGTTTTCCTTGTAACACCAGAGCACAACCACAACTTTGAAAAGCAAAACTTAACCTCCAAACAATTCAATCTTTCTAAAATCAAAACAAAGTACATCACTCTCATGCTACATAGTTTGACTGCTAACTCATGCATACAAATGCTTGATGATGTAGCTTCCAGTACCTCAAAGAGACATTGCCCTAAATCCTATCTTTTATAAGTCTGGTTTCTAGGATAAGAATTAAATAAAATATTATCCCAATTTTGGGGTATCTATATAGACCTATTTTCCTAGGTTTGTACATGCCATATGTTGTTGTCTAAATGACTCCAACCCTGAGTTACCAGTTTCTGTTACCAGTGTTACCAATTTTTAACCATGCCCAATGTACTGGCTGATTTTGTGTGTTAACTTGACACAGGCTGGAATTATCACAGAGAAAGGAGCTTCAGTTGGGAAAATGCCTTCATGAGATCCAGTTGTGGGGTATTTTCTCAATTAGAGATCAAGGGGGAAGGGCCCATTATGGGTGGTGCCATCCCTGGGCTGATAGTCTTGGGTTCTATAAGAGAGCAGGGTGAGCAAGACAGGGGAAGCAAGCCAGTAAAGAACATCCCTCCATGGCCTCTGCATCAGCTACTGCTTCCTGACCTGCTTGAGTTCCAGTCCGGTCTTACTTTAGTGATGAACAACAATGTGGAAGTGTAAGCTGAATAAACCCTTTCCCCCCTAACTTGCTTCTTGGTCATGACATTTTGTGCCGGAATAGAAACCCAGACAAAGACACCTAATAACTTATAAATCAATAATCTGTAACCAAGATATACAGAATATATTTCTATATTTAGACCAGTCAGAAACAAACCTGAAGTGAGTGGCCTCACACATCTCATATAGTTAGACTAGATGAAATTTTATTAACTATTCTTCCAGCTGTAATTTCAAGAATGGAGCACTTTGTCACCTGGTGAACCCAGTATACACAATGACAGATATTTTTCTAGGAAAAACAGCCATCTGCTCCCTTACCATAGAAACTGAGAAGCTTCTGGACCCTTTAAGACTGGCAATTGGACATCAAAAGGAGGTCAAAAGGATACAAATTGGATAGGGAGAAGTCAAGGTTTCACTATTTGTGGATGATATGATAGTATACATAAGTGACCCCCAAAATTCTTCCAGCGAATTCCTACAGTTGATATATAATTTCAGCAAAGTGGCTGGATATAAAATTAACTCAAACAAATCAGTAGCCTTCCTCTGTACAGAGGATAATTGGGCTGAGAAGAAATTAGGCAAACAACAAACAACACCCTTCACAATAGTCACAAATAATATAAAATACCTTGGTGTGAATCTAACTAAGGAAGTGAAAGATCTATATGATAAGAACTTCAAGTCTCTGAAGAAAGAAATTGAAGAAGATCTCAGAAGATGGAAAGATCTCTCATGATCATGGATTGGCAGGATTAATATAGTCCAAATGGTTATCCTGCTGAAAGCAATCTACAAATTCAATGCAATCCCCATCAATTGTCCAACTCAATTCTTCACTGAGTTAGAAAGGGCAATTTGCAAATTCATCTGGAACAATAAAACAAACAAACAAACAAACAAACAAAAAAAAACAAACCTAGGATAGCAAGTAAGAGAGTAAAAGGCAAAACAACTACATTTAAAAAGGAAGCTGCATGGAACAATTCTTTGTAACTAGATAGTAAGAAACATCTTTTCTACCAAAGTAGGAGGAGTTAAGGCTTGAGATAATAGGCTAAAACATTCGTGAAAGATGACCTTGATTGTAATGATCTTAACTGCTGACAAGTGAACACACAGAGAGACACAGTCACTGAGGTAACATATTTGGGTTATTGCTTAGCGAGCCTCATGGGATGGGATGGGAGGTGCCTCCCAGATCCCCAAAGTCTTAACTCTTTTGCCTTTTCTTGCAGTATATAATTCATAGTTTACTGTTATCCTTTAGTTAGGCTTATCTAAAATTGAAATGTAAAAATCTTAAACAATGCAGATGATGGTTTATATACAGAGATATAAATTTCTCTTGTTTATGTCCAAAGAACTATTTCTTTCAAAGTGTTTTCTTTCATCTTCACTTCCATTTTTTTCCTGTCTTTTGAAATATTTCAAATACAGACACTAATACAGCTTAGAGATGTAGAGATCTTGACTAGCACATGCTATGTGTGAGTTTGTAGTTTCAAACCCTACTACTAATGACAACTAACCAAATGAGTTAGTATAGACAACATGCCAATACTAATTTTGTTAAAAATTAATAGTTTTTACTTTCCATATTGATTTTAAATAATATTTTTGAGTGTATAGTTGAATTAAAACTGCATTTTATATGCTCCATTAGTATTATATTATTTCATGATTGTTCTCTCATTCTTTAAAAAAATTCACTTGTGTGTGTGTAATACATAGTACTGAACACACATTTAAAATCTTCTAATATTATTGCACTTATCATTCTGAAGAATAAAATTATTAAAAATTATGATTTAGCCGAGCAGTGGTGGCACTCACCCTTAATCCCAGCACTTGAGAGGCAGAGGAAGGTGGATTTCTGAGTTTGAGGCCAGCCTGGTCTACAGGACAACCAGGGCTACACAGAGAAACCCTGTCTCAAAAAAACCAAAAGAAAATTAAAATAAAAAAAATAAATCAAAATAAAAAATAAACCCCCCAAAACAAAAAAAAATCCCTATGATTTGGGGTCTGATTTTCACTACACTCTAATGTTCTATTATATGACTCTATGCTATTACTATGGTTTCTTAGAAAAGATTTATTTGTTTCTAGTTGCAAACTGTAATAGTCTACTGCACAAATGAGCATATTTATAGGTATATCCTTATGTATCTATAGGGAAATTTAAGAAGACTGTGGCTTCGCATCTGGGCTTGTTTCCTACTTGCTCTTATTCTTATTGGCAAGTTCATTCGTTCACTGGTATTAGAGCCTACTTCAGGATTCCAGTGAATACTGAAGGCAAGTTCAGTATGCAGCCTCATAGACTAGATTCTCGGACAGATACAGTGTGTGTGTGTGTGTGTGTGTGTGTGTGTGTGTGTGTGTGTGTGTGTGTATTTATTCTATCAGTTCGGTTTCTCTAGAGAGCTCTGACTTATGAGTAGAACTCATTGTATAATGAATGCCATTTGTAGTCATACAATTTCATATTTAAGCTTATGTCATCATTTTCTAAATATGAAGTTTTTTCTTCCCACTTGATATAGTCTCCTTGAATTTTGCCACTGTGAGCTTTTCACTTGTGTCTTAACAATTATAAATGATTCTTTGAAATATTGAGTGGCTGGACAACAGATGTAATTATATTTTCAGAATAATGTCACATGTTGAATTATGAAACATTTCAGAAATTACGATAGTAAGGAAAACTAATAAGAGTTACCTTCTGGATTCATCAAACCTTATAAGTAATCAGGAATTTGCATTCACATGTTAATGAGGCAGTACCAAATAAAAATAAAAACCACCGTCTATATATCTATCTCCATGTCTCAATATCTCTGTATCTTTTAATGCACCTCCCTATATATCTATGTGTCTCTATCTATCATCTATTTGTCCATCAACTTATTTCTTTTGTATTAAAAATATTGTAGGAAGAATAAAGTAATAAATGCATATGAAAGAAATGAAGCAAATACAAAATTGTGTAAAGTTGTAATATATCTCTAAGCCAACACAATTTAATTTGGTACAGGATCCTTTTGTTTTACAGTTTTAAAATGCATTTCATAGACAAAGCCATTATTTACTTGTCTCCTTGGGGAAATATGCAGAGACATGCAGTTTCACACAGGTCTGTCCCACTGGAAGGCTTTTATTTCAATGCTATCAACTTCTATTCTCTCCAATCATTTTTCCTTTATTCTCAGCAGCCATTGTTTCCAATAATTCACTCGAGTGATCTCTGCATCACTGAGAACAACTGTAAGGAGTCTGCATGCCTGCTGATGTTGAGAATGGCTTCCTGTAAAGAAGGCTATTTCTTACTCTATAGACAGTTAATAAATAAATTGACTGAAATTAAATCATCATTATCTCATATAATCAAATGATAAGAAAGTATAATTTTACTTTTGGTTTTTTTGCTATATAGAAATACTCTCAAGTCTTATCTGGTAGCCTCAATGAACAGAATGATAGAAGATAACAGTGTTGACTCTTTCAGGGTTGTAGGGCAGAGAAAGCAGCAAAGCAGGCTTCCAGCTCCCATTAGTCACAGGCAGCCTTCTGGATCAACCATCACTGATGACCACATCACACCTACCTCTATTGTACTGGATGGGGAAACATATTCAACATAATGCAGAAATAAGGTCATATGAAAAAATATCATTACGTAGAATCTTAAACACTGCTGCATATCTGTGGCGAGTTACACTAATTAAAAATTGACAATAGCTACAAACATTGTGGAAGAAACACACGATATTAGTATTGGCATAGATAGCCATACTTTTTGAAGAATCCTTTCTTTTTGTATTGATTCTTTGAGAGTTTCAAGTCATATATTTTGCTTCTATTCACTCATCTCTTCTTCTTGTCAACAATATGAGCATGACATCAGTCTTCATTTTTATTAGTAGCCATATTTTTCTTTTTATAACTGTAGCTCAAAGACTCAGTTGTCTTAAATTGAATTTATTTTTTAATTTAGCAACGTCATCAAGACTAGTTAAAATATGCATTAGCAGACAGGTTAAGCAATCTTCTCCACGTTCCTGGTCCTTTTGTCAACACAGGCTGTCACTTTGGTTGAGCAGGCCTGCATGTTTCTATTCCTTAAGGCTTTCAACTTCAACAACTTAAAAGGAAACATTTGACACGTGAATTTTCAAAGACAACCATTGATTTTCAATTTGTTTGATGTGATTGGCCAACTGAAATGCTTAAAAGGAACATGTTTATGTCAGCAGGACTTTAAAAGATCAACTAACCGGCAGTACAATATACACGTTTAGCACTTCTGTGGTATGCATAAAGCTGTTGATATAAGCAGCCATATCTCCTATTTTGCCTATCTTATAGCAGAAGTTGCTTATGCAGGCAGAACTGAGGTAAATAACTGAAGCTAAAATGTTATAGAGGCAGATTTTGAACTCAGATTGCCATATCAAAGCATGCGCTTGTATCAATTGTACCGCACTAACAATTTATTTTCCCTTTCAAAATTGTGAAGAAATAAAATGGGATGTTTTGCTTTCTTAGGGGATAAAATTTACATTTTTATATTGCTTATAACTCCAGTATTCAAAAACAAAGTGGTTTGCATGAGGGAAACATTAAGTGATCAGAGAGGTAGTTACTGTTTCTTTTTTCTTATAGGATCTTCAAACAAATTGCAGAAGAAAGCAATTAGTCCAGAATTTTCCCTGTGTAAGGAAAAAACATGGTAAATAATAAACAAAGATTAGACATTGCTATGGTTAGGATATGGCTTGTCTTCCAAATGTTTCCTTTCTCTTATTTTGGTTCCCAGGGTGGAGATGGTGAACTCTTTAAAAAGGTGGTGTAGTACAGGGTAACTAAGTCACCACCCTCCATCTCATTAGTGCTCATTTTATGGGACTGCATTAATTCTCTCTTATGACTGGGGTGGGCTTTACAAAAGGCAGTTGTTTAATGAGGCTGCCCCAATATCTTGACTTCTTCTGCATGGCACTAGATTTACTGTCTACCTCTCTGCCATGTGATACAGACAATGATGGTCTCATCTTAAATTCTCTAGCCATAAGAATCTTGAACCAAATAAACCAATTTTCTTCATAAAATATATGCCCTTGCTAATTTTTCAAGACAGGTTAAAATGGGCTAAGACAGAAAATTAATAATAGATACCAGAGACAGCTAAGAAACATGTGAGAGAAAGATAAGACAGTTTTAAAATTTATTCCTCTTTTGTTTAAGTTGAAATTTGATCTTGTTTCTAACATTTTCTTAAGATTGCATTAAAATTTTCATGTTCAGTTATATTCAGAAATAAAACTGAGATACCCTGGATGTGTAACCTGAACTGAAATACACAAGAAAGGACTAAATTTTATGCTTTACACATATTCTACAAGATCACAACTCCTGGTCGTAATGAGTATATAACTACAGCAAATACCTGACATTTAGTTTGGTTAATATTTTACCATTCCTTACTTATAGTTCCCAGAAACTCTTAATACGATTCCATTTTACCAATGACTGAGAATGTTATACACATGACAGCATTAGTAGCTCCTTACAATCCTATTTTGGTGCCAAAATCAAATCTTCTCGTGTTCTTACTAAGGAATGATGATGATGATGTGATTTCCCTCTCTTTTGTTTCTTTGTCTGTACCAATATCCACAGACAAAAATAATGCAAACACAAATGTATACTTTCAAGCCAGAGTTTCAGCAAAGATACTACTTGACAATAAAGAAAAAAATTAGATGTCAAATAACATAGTAAATCTTGATAGCACAGAAACAGCTACGGTCTCATCCCCACCTTGTGCACTGTTGGTCTAATTTAGAGTCTGAACTTTAAGTTTTCTCTGGACCAGTGATGTATTTTCATCTCTCCTGAGGCTGTGGTCAGAGAATAGTAAGTAATGAAGCTGGCCTTTGTTATTTTTTGGTAAGAGCAAGGTACAGCTTCTATCTATTGCAACGATATAATAGGATGTACAGAGGAAAGTCAATACTCTTCTTGTTTTAAAGAAATGGCAAGGTTACCCCCTTATAACTCCATAGCTCCAGGAGGCCATGTGCAGAGTGAAAACAATACATTCCTATCATTTCCAGAAAATGGTATCAGTAACGGGTTTCTGGAAGAACTGGGATTTCCCCATCAATAAAGAAGTAAAGGAGATGTCCAACAAGGCCATCTTCTGCCACATATGTGGTCAGTGCCATGGGTCACTCCATGTGTATTCTTTGGTTGGTGGTCCAGTCCCCTGGAGTTCCCGGAGGGTGGGGCATCTGGCCTGTTGACACTATTGCTCCCTCCATGGAGCTGCAAACCTCCTCAGCTTTTTCAGTACCTTCTCCATCTTCTCCATCAGTGACCCCTGAGCTCAGTTCAATTGTTGGCTGTGAGCTTCCTCCTCTGTATTTGTTAGGCTCTGGCAGAGCATCTCAGGAGACAGCCATATCAGGCTTCTATCAGTAAGCACTTCCAAGCATCCATAATAATATCAGGGTTTGGTGGCTGTATATGGGTGCAGCAGTCTCTGGATGGCCTTTCCTTCAGTCTCTGCTCCACACTTTGTCTCTATATTTCCACCTGTGGATATTTTGTTCACCCTTCTAAAGAGCACTGAAGTATTCACATTTTGTTCTTCCTTCTTCTTAGACTTCATATGGTCTGTGAAATGAATCTTGGGTATTTCAAACTTTTGGGCTAATATTCAGTGAGTACATACCATGTTTGATCCTTTGTGACTGATCATCTCACTCAGGATGATATTCTCAAGTTCCATCCATTTGCCTGCGAATTTCATGAAATCATTGTTTTTAATGGTCGAGTAGAACTCCATTGTGTAAATGTACCACATTTTCTGTACCTTTTCTCTGTTGAGGACATCTTGGTTGCTTCCAGATTCTGGAAAATATGGCTACCATGAACATATGGAGCATGTGTCCTTATTACATGTTGGAGCATCTTATTACATGTCCTTATTACATGTTGGGTATATACTCAGGAGTGTTACTGCTGGGTACTCAGGTAGTACTATGTGCAGTTTTCTGAGGAACCGCCAGATTGATGTCTAGAGTGGTTGTACCAGCTTGCAATCCCACCAGCAATGGAGGAGTGTTCCTCTTTCTCCACATCCTCGTCAGTATCTGCTGTCACCTGACCTTTTCATCTTAGCCATTCTGAATGGTGTGAGGTGGAATCTCAGCATTGTTTCGATTTGCATTTCCCTGATGACTAAGGATGTTGAACATTTCTTTAGGTGTTTCTGAGCCCTTCGAGTTTCTTCAGTTGAGAATTTTCTGTTTAGCCTTGTTCCCCAATTTTTAATAGGGTTATTTAGTTCTCTCGAGTCTACCTTCTTGAACTTTTGAGTCAGTAGAAAGTCTCAGACAACAGGGATGCAAGAGACTTCCAGGACCCAAGGGACATTAGCGAAAATAACCAACAAAGGGGAAATAGAACCTAAAGAGACCATCTCCAGTAGATAGACAGGGCCCCCAGAGGAGGGATGAGGCCATCTGCCCATCTGAAAATTTTTAACCCAGAATGTTCCTGTCTAAAGGAAATGCAGGAACAAAAATGGAGCAGAGTCTTCAGGAAAGGCCATCCAGAGACTGCCCTACTGTGCGACCCATTTCATCCTCAAACACAAAACTCTGACACTATTGCTGATGCTAAGATGTGTTCACAGTCAGGAGTCTGGTATGGCTGTCCTCTGAAAGGCTCTACCACCATCTGACAAAGGTACAGATACTCACAGCCAGTCATTGAACTGAGCCCAGTGACCCCAGTGGAAGTTAGGGGAAGGACTGGAGTAGCTGAAGGGGATTGTAACCCCATAGGAAGAACAACAGTATCAATTAACTTGACCTCTCAGATCTCCCAGTGACTAAACCACCAACCAAAGAGTATATCTGGGCCTGTCCATGGCTCCTATTATATATGTAGCAAAGGATTGCCTTATCTGGCATCAGTGGGAGGGGGAGGTTCTTGGTCCTGTGGAGGCTTGATGCCCCAGAGAAGGGGTATGTGAGGCAGGAGTAGATAGGTGCATGGGAGAGCACCCTCTTAGAAGTAAAGGGGAGGTATATGGGGTGGGGGGTTGTGGAGGGGAGACAGGGAAGGGGGCTAATAGTTGGAACATAAACAAATAAAATGATTAATAAATTTTAAAAAAGAAATAAAGAATATTCTTTATACTGATAACAGAGGTCAATTGTGTATCTTTACCTCTACTCCACATACACTTACAGGCAAAGTTCCCTCCTTAACCATGATTTCTCCAAATTGCATCTTCAACTTGTTTTGGTTCTAAATTTAAGAGTTGGAAAGTATCCTATAGATGACTGTGAGCATCCACTCCTGTATTTACCAGGCACTGGCAGAGCCTCACACGAGACAGCTATATCAGGGTCCCTTCAGCAAAATCTTGCTGAAATATGCAATAGTGTCTGAGTTTGATGGCTGAATGGGATGAATCCTTGGGTGGGGTAGTTTCTGGATGGTCCATTCTTTCATCTTAGCTCCAAACTTAACTCTGTAACTCCTTCCATGGGTATTTTGTTCCCTATTCTAAGGAGGAATGAAGTATCCACACTTTGGTCTTCCTTCTTCTTGTGTTTTGCAAATTGTATCTTGGGTATTCTAAGTTTCCGGTCTAATATCCACTTATCAGTGAGTGCATATCAAGTGACTTCTTTTGTGATTGGGTCACCTCACTAAGGATGATATCCTCTAGCTACATCCATTTGCCCAAGAATTTCATAAATTCATTGTTTTTAATAGCTGAGCAGTACTCCATTGTGTAAATGTACCACATTTTCTGTATCCATTCATCTGTTGAGGAACATCTGGGTTGTTTCCAGTTTCTGGCTATTATAAATAAGGCTGCTATGAACATAGTGGAGCATGTGTTCTTATTACCAGTTGGAATATCTTCTGAGTATATGCCCAGGAGAGATATTGCTGGATCTTCTGGTAGTACTATGTCCAATTTTTTGAAGAACTGTCAGACTGACTTCCAGATTGGTTGTACAAGCTTGCAATCCCACCAGCAATGGAGGAGTATTCCTCTTTCTCCACATCCTTGCCAGAATCTGCTGTCACCTGAATTTTTGATCTTAGCCATTCTGACTGGAGTGAGGTGGAATCTCAAAGTTGTTTTTATTTGCATTTCCCGGATGCTTAAGGATGTTGGGCCCCTAATGGAGAAGCTAGAGAATGTACCCAAGGAGCTGAAGGGGTCTGCAACCCTATAGGTGGAACAACAATATGAACTAACCAGTACTCCCAGAGCTCATGTCTCTAGCTGTATGTGTAGCAGAAGATGGTGTAGTCGGCCATCATTGGGAAGAGAGGCCTCTTGGTCTTGCAAACTTTATATGCTGCAGTACATGGGAATGCCAGAGCCAAGAAGTGGGTGTGGGTACGTAGGGGACCAGGGTGCGTGAGGGTATAGGGAACTTTTGGGATAGCATTTGAAATGTGAATAAAGAAAATATCTAGTAAAAAAAAAAGAGTTGGAGAGTAGTCTAGAGCAAAGTATCTAATTGGGAAATCATCACCTTGGTGGCTATTCAAAATAATTTACTGCATCATGGTATGGTTTGTACCCAATTGTTTTAACTCAATATCTAAAGTCCTTACTGGTTCCAGGGGCAAACTCTGTAAATGAACTGATCTTTTAGAGTGGGAGGTTAACTCAGGAGGGTTAGCTAGACTTGGCTTTAATGGAGATTTGGAAGATGTAGAGACAAAACGATTTCACCTACCATTAGACTAATGAGACACAAACATGCTCTCAGCTAGCCTACTCTCTATGATCTCATGGCATGGCTCCAACAATGGCTTTAAGTGCTTTCATTGCAAGCCCAAAGGAATGTGTACCAGAGTGTTGAAAGTACTTGAAATAAAATACATCTAAATTGCTAGAGAGTACTACCATGCAAAGTATGGTGGGCCAAGGTGAAGTGAGGCAGGGTATCAGAACTCACTTGGTGTGTTAGTCAGAGAGCGATCAGGATACAATGCAGGCTACAAGTCACTTTTAAAACTAGGGAAGCTAGGTAATTTTAATCAATGCATAATGTTGCTAAGTCACAAGAGGTTCATGCTTGAATGACATTTTAATTTGTGAAATCAACACATCTAATGAAAGAATGAGTCAGATGACAAAAAACCTGAAGGGCAAAGAAAAATGAGGCTCAGAAAGTGTGTTTGCCTAACTAGTGGGCACTGCACCACTTAAGAAGACTCTAAGATTTGGAGAATGAAAACAAACTTGCTTGTCCAGTCTTTCTAGAAATTATATGACCGTATGCATATGTCATATAAGTGAGTTTTTTTTCCCTGTGGAAAATATCTGGGAGTTTTCAGCCACTTCAGTGTGCAGTCTGTCTTATGTGATCAAGTATTTCTTGGTTCATTTCTGACTTTTACCACAGGCATATCTGGTGCCTCTGAAAATGCAAGGATAACTCAGAATAAAAATCTTAAGCATAACGCTTGAAAGGATTTTGTTTTGTTTTCTTCATCCTTAGGAGACAAAATCATTTTTAAAGTAACTTCTTATAAGTTGATTATTTGGTAAACCTCTAGTAGTTCTGGGACACTTCTCTCTGGGAAGCTACCCCTGGGAGCTGGCTGTGTCAATTCCAAAGGCAGGCACAGCTGTTCAACTATTTTTTCTTGGCATTTACAAAAATAGCTTTCAAATTGCTGGTGTAGTTTTGACAGTAAGACACTTTCTTTCTCCTCTCTTCTCTCACCAAGTCCTTTATCAAGTGATTCTAGAACTATGGGCCATGTAGTGTTTTATTGTTACTTCTCTACTTTCTTTTGGCTATACTTCGCATCCATATGCCTAGGGCTGAGTCATTCACAGCCATCAAAGAATTTAATGCTAGTAATTAAGACATGGAAACTGCCAACTCTTAGCCATTTCTCAAAAAATGGTTTAACTAGTTTGCACTTTAATTATATTTCCATTTTACATATTCCCCCCCAAAAAATTTCATATTAGATGTAGCTGCACTCAACCTGCTTTATTCTATTTGCTATTATTATTGTTATTGTTATTATTATTACACTCTGGTAACTGACCATTATTTCTCCTATATCACATTTTTCTGCCTCTTAGGTTATCTAAAAGAATGTTGTATCTAAAGTAGTAAATACAATCAAATTTGAAAAAAGAAAGAAGAACAAACAAGGTAGTCATTACATAATTGAGACTTTATTAATAACTCCCCAACTTTCTCATATTTATTCTTATATTTTCTCTGTAGAATATACCAAAAGACTACTTGTTAATGACAACTAATTGAACAAATAGTGTCTTGTTCTATTTCCTAGACTTTGCTGTGTAGATGGATTATGCATTAATAAGGCTATGTAGGGGAATAAAACCAATAAATTAATATATAAGATTTATCACATTGATTGATACAATATAGAATGGGTAGTCTAACAATGATCATCTTACTTGACTAAGCTAAGACTCTAGTAGATGTTTGGTTAACAAAGCTGATTGTCTCTACAGTCTCAATATGACACAGTAGGCCTAGAGGATCCCTGGAGAGTAATTATTCTATAGTTCTTTTGGAAGCCTGAAAAACCAGGAGTGTTAATACCAGTGAAGAAAGATAATAGCATCAGAGATCGTTGCACTAACCAGCAGAAGATAAAAGCAGGCAGACAAATAGCTTCTTCCTGGGACTCCTTTTTTATTTGAGTCACTGCAGGAAGACACGTGACCTTCCCCTTTTAGCTAAACTCTTTTTGGACTGCTGTCACAGACCAGCCTAGAGATGTGCTTCTTGTTTGATGCCAGATATAATCAAGTTGCCATTTAAAATTAAATAATTTAGGTAATATGAGATCAATATAAGACATTATTCATAGATATTTGTTTTTTGTTACTAATCATACCAATGACGAAAGCCAAGAAAATAAAATGTGATCATACAGTGGTTGCCTACTTAAGCTCTGGAGCAGTTAAAGCACAATACATTTTCAAATTTTATTATTTTCTCTTTTATGTTTTTAAAGGGACTTTTAAAGTGGCATTCAGCCCAGAAGTTTTCCACAGAAGATTTACTAGAACATGTTTATCTTAAACATGACACAAATCTTTATCCATTCCAAATGTAGCTCTAAAGGGCTAGCAGTTCTTTGGAACTTTCTAGATAAGTTCTGTGTTGTGTCTATTGCCTAGATATGAGTGTTGCTTGAGGAAGAGCAAACTTATTTTAAATTAAATTTGTTTTTAGACAATTTTACATAGTACACAATGCAAAATGACCATTCTCACCCTCCACCCCCATACCTCTCATGTGTACTCTTTCTTATCCGGATAAAACTTCACTCACATTTGTGCCTATTCAGTTTGTTTTGAGACTCAGTGAATTTAACCAGGGCTATGCATACAGGCTTAAGACTATTTGTTGATGCTGGTGTGTTCAGCAGTGAGAATGAAAGTAAGGACAGTGATTTCTTCTTTCACAGAATCTAGTAATAGAGGAAAAGGGCAGGGCTCTCTAAACCTCTCATTTCAATGCTCAATTGTTGATTGGAGGACTTCTGTGTGGCTCTAGTGGAGGTACTTAGAGTTCCTGTAAATTAATAATTACAATTGCTAGTGTGTAAATTTCAAGGCCCTTGATTCTGTTTTTCAACTCATACATAATTTCTGCCCATCTGCAATGTTCCCTGAGAATTAGTAGAGATGGCATAAATGTTTTATTTAGGGTTGAGTTTAATACTGTCAGATATTGATCAAATACTGGGTAGCTAGGATTCTCTGAATTTACCACATTTCATTTTCATAGGGGGTGGTTCTGATGCTAAGGTTCTGTGCTATTGGTTCTTGATCTATCAGTAAAGATGCCAGGGGCTAATTGCTGGGTGAAAGGAAGGAGGTGGGACTTCCAGGTCCCTAGAAGAGGAGATTAGAAGATGCAGAGGAGGAAGGAAGTTTTTCCATCATGCTTTAGAGGTTGAGACAGGGTGGCCAGCCATATGAGCCATAGACTGCTTCTCCAAGTGGGAGGTTTGGGTGTTGAGAGGGGACTAAAGGTTACTGAGGAACTGAAGCAGAGATAAGAGTATTGGGAAGGACACAACAGCAGAGAAAGTCTTAGAAGAGTCCAGCAATTGAGCCAATAAGGCCGGTTGAAATTCAGCAACACATGTGTGTTTTTCACCCACTGGTCCAATATTCTCTGGGCAGGGGCTGGTAGTACCATCCACTTAGAGCTTAAAATGGGTAGCAAAAGCTACATCTTACACAGTATAAAAAGGAGGTATCTCTGATTAAGGCTATGAGTTCTATGATTATAGACATAGCTATTTAGAAGGCAGTTTGCTGCTAAGTAAATTTAATTAAACTAAGTCGCACTCTTGAGCCCATGACATCTCTAGATATAGGTTGATAAAGTACCATGTATGACTTTTTATTTCTACACTGAAATATTCAAGAAGACCGTGTTTTATTTGGATTTATTCATTGGTTGATATCTAGATTTCATAGATGAATATTGTACTTATAGTTTTCTACTCTCCCACTTGTTCTCCCATATCACCACCACCCTACCAAGAACTCATATCATCTAAAAAAATAATATATAGAAATATGCAAGAACTGTGGATAAAATGTTGTAAGGAAATTTATGTGTCGGGGGAAAGCAATACACTGTGAGACCACTGGAATAGAAATAGTGTGTTTTGCTATGATCTGCTGGCACAAACCTATCATTTCAGCTACTAGGGAGGCTGAAGCAGGAGGATCACTTGATTGATTAGCTCAGAGAACAAGGGCAGTACAGGCAACATAGGGGATTCCTGTATCAAAAACAACTGTAGTATCAAAATGATAGAATTGTTTTAGAATCTTACTCTAAAATAGCATTCTCATTTCATGTTTCATTGTGAAAATGGAATAAATAGAAAATAAATTACATATGTGTATACTACTACATATATCAACCTTTCCAAATTGTCTTCAGGTTTTCTGTATCCTTGTCTGTTATTTTGATAAACATTTATGATGCTATCTTGTACCAAGTCCCTTCCATTACTTAGTTTTCTAGTCCATTATAACCTACTTGAGAATTGCCGTTAATCTTTCTTTTCTTGCTGGCAGTATTGTATCTTCTTGATCCACTGGATTATATATTGACATCCAGCAACACAGTTATTATTTTGGCTTAGAAAAGAAAAAATAAGATCTCCTTTTACTCCTTAATCTCCATAACATTATGCCCTGTTATTTTTTTCCCTTTTTACAGCAAAACCTCCTCATGAACATTCTTAAGTAACTTAATTACTTTTTTTGTCATTCTCTCCAGAATTCCATCCAACCTTTTGAAATTTACCACTTGAACCAAATAGTTTTCTAGATATTACAAAGGCCTTTTAAGTTGAAAGGAAATCAAATTTAGCTTTTGATTTTTTCAATTTGCCATTCACCTTTTATCAATTTATCAGTATTACTCCTGTACTTTTTGGAACTCCTCCTTCTCCCTCGGGATTGCAAAACCTCTGCTATCTTCATGACCAGAATCTGCTTTCAAATTTTTTAAATCATACCTTTATGCTTGTGAATATCCAGTTATATCTTTAGCCTAACATCTCTCCCATATTTCACCTTTGCCTACCCATCTAAATAAGTTTGACTGTCTAGCAGATAGTTTGATCTAGCAAGCTCCAACAGATCTTGCTCTTTTTTTTTTTTTTTTTTTTTTTTTTTTTTTTTTTTTTTTTTTTTTTTTTTTTTTTTTTTTTTTTTTTTTTCAACTTTTATTAGATATTTTCTTCATTTACATTTCAAGTGTTATCCAGAAAGTTCCCTATATCCTCCCCCCTCCCGGCCCTGCTACCCTACCCACCCGCTCCCACCCCCTGGCCCCGGTGTTCCCCTGTATTGGGGCAAATAAAGTCTGCATAACCAAGGGGCCTCTCTTCCCTCTTGAAACAGAAGAATCCCTCCCAGATTCTTCTCCATGAGCTCATGGTGATGCCTTTGCGCAGTCACTTAGAATTCAGACTCTGACATCTACTTTCATATCAGAGGAACATGTTTTGAAAACATTTATGGAAGCATATCCAGTTCTATCACTTTCATTTAAGTCACTGTAATTTTTTCACAGTTCATTTTAATAACCTCCTAATTGATTTGTCTTACTAAGAAAAGTCTACATGAAAACTAAATTAAAGTGTCTGTGCCCAAAGTGTAATCTAATCATCAATATGGTTGATGTGATTTTTCCGAGGAACAGGGTCATGGTGAAAACACCTAGTTGAAAATTAGAAGGTCTGTATTCAGATTCTTGTTTTACTGTTTACTGTCTGTAAAGGGTATGAGTAAATCATGATAAATAAGCCACTGTTCCTTATAAGTAATGTGAATGTCATTTGATCTTGTGACTGAACAGAAATTTTGGGAGAAATTACATATAAAACCATACCTGTAGAATTTATGAATTTTGACTTCAGTAAAAACTGACAACTACAATAAAAGTTGATTTTAATAAAATAGTTAATACTACAGTAGGAAAAATGTATGCATAGCTCACAATATTTTTTCAAGTATCAAAAATGCTTAAATTAATAAAAACTGTGCTTTAAGAATCATTTTGTAGAGAAGACAGGGAGGGAAGCCGCTTGAGATGGATTGGAAAGATTTATTGGGTCTAGAGAGCAATCTGTATTCCAGTAAATTGGCATTTGAGGGGTGTCACAAATAATAAAACTCTACAGCTTGCACACCAATGCACAGGTGTCCAAAAGCTATTACAAACCAAGCATTGGACTAAAATCGTATGACGGTAATAGTATAGCCACTGTGAGGAAGGTGATCAGAAAAGAGCTTTTAAAAAAATCCCATTTAGCAAACCATTTCTACCCTCTATCCAATAAAACCACAGCAACTCAAGAAATTAAATTATCTGCTTCCAATTCAACCAAAACCACTTTATGAAATTACTGCAGGATGAAATAATTATGTATCAGAAAGGTATCTGAAACACTTGGCATATTAAACAAGTGTTTGAAACATTGCTGAAACTTGCCTGAGGATCTGGGACATACTAGGTTACTTCATGTTTGATCACTCTTACAACTAAGCTCAAGGGAGCCCCTTCTAGTAGAGAAATTGTTACAATTGTGTGTGTTTGTGTGTTGTATTCAGTTTAGAATATTCCTCAAATTAATACATATCTTTTATAAACTATGTCCTTTTATATTTTGTGAAGAAATAGTTTTACCTATTAGGTCCAAATAAAATTGGTAACTGAGTTGAAACTTCATATGAACACAGTTTCAGGTATTATTGCAAAAGAAATAATAAATCTTTGATAGTGTTTTCTATTTAATACTTAAATTCAGAATTATATTTAAGAAAAAGTCATAGATAATAGGTAGTTTTTACAGTTTTTGGATACATAAGTATTTTCCTGGAAAGAAATTAAAGGTTCTAAAATAGTTTAGAGAGGAAAATAGGTCCTCATCTAAGGCTTTGTGATGTTTGTTCTACACTCACCAACATGATTACATTTTTATTGTTGTTACTCTTATTTGGTCAAGCATATTGTTAAGCTTTCATGGGTACATAGTCATTGTTATGGTCATAAGACTCTGTCATACAGCAGGTGTCCCGGTCTTCTGTCTTTTATAAGCTTTTTGTACTCTTTCATACAATCTCTTCTTTGGTATTCTCTAAGTCTTAGATACAGGGGTTGCTTTGTAAATGTTGCAGTTAGGTTCAGGCTCCCCATGTTTGTTCTTTGCTATTTGACAGTTATGGGTTGTTTTGATTTTGATCTACTACAACAAAACAAAACAAAACAAAACAAAACAAAACAAAAACTTCTTTTTTGATGGGGACAAGAGCTTCATTTATTTTAAGTATTTAAAATATTGTTAGAAATGATATTGGTCTATGACCTATCTAGCCATGGGTAGTTGGCTAAGTTAGCAGTATTAGGCATTTCCTCCATCCTATTGAGCATGAGTTAAGTTCAACTAGTTGGCAGTTGGTTACTTTGCAAGATAAAGGTACCACCGTTGCACCATTGAGGTATCATTCTAGGGTGGTCATTGTATTCCATGGGTTTTTACAGGTGATCAGTGTCTTCTAAGAGAACCCCATATATATATATATATATATATATATATATATATATATATATATATATGTGTGTGTGTGTGTGTGTGTGTGTGTGTGTGTGTGTATGTGTGTGTGTGTGTGTGTGTGTGTGTAATAGAAGATGCTGTGAATTTAAGATGTGAATTTAAGATGTGAATTTAAGATGGAGTAGGGACACATGGGAATATCTGGTTATGGGATAGGAAAGGTAAAAATTATGTAACTTTTGTTTTTATGTGTGACATTTAATCAAGTAAAGAAAAGGAGGGGAAAGTAAGCTATTTCTCATTCCCATAAAGTCTTTTAGTTTTATATGATTTTCGTATCTCTAGAAATTATCCTATGTAATGGAATCCCAAGTATAAGCAGAAATTACATGGTCCTTATCTGCTCTCTGTTCAGAAAGGTGACCTATTTCTTTCTGAGATCTGAGAATCTACGTTCCCCTCTGGATTCTTTTTAACCTTCTCCTTCCCATGCCTTCTTTTCAGTCCTGTTCAAATTGAATTCAATTTCAAGCTGAAACCTTTGAATGTGAGGATCTAATCTGGAGGCAATATTGAAGTGGTCAGTTTTGAAAGTTAAGCTTAAATCACCTAGGAACATCAGTTACTTTTATAATTTTTTAAAGTTTTACTTGGTAGAATTAATGAAAACGTATGTGTAGTTAAAGCAAATGTTTTTATGATTTTTTTTTCTATGTGCCTACACTGGGAAATGTTTCCCACATGGTGACTTTGTGATGGTCCTGTATCAAGCACTTGATAACTGCTGAGAATAGAGTTTAGCTGTCTTCTCTATACAACCACTGTTGCCCTAGAAATTCATCTGGGAGTCTCAGCTCACAAATGTATGTTTTCTAAATACCTAGTGCCTGCTGGTGGCACTTCTGTGCCCCCTGATTTCTGCTATTTTATCTTGCACAGTGGTGACTACACACAGGTCCTATAGAAGTCATGGCTACCATATTGGTTTTTTAGAAGTCATGATTTTTTGGCACCTGTTCCTCATATTTGGAGTTGTGGGGTCAAAGATACTGTTTCACCTCCTTCTCATTGATAGTGTCAGCAGGTTTTGTTTTTCAATTCTAGTTGCTTTCTGTCTTTTCTTGTGGGACTCAGAGAGATTCAAGAACTCTGTCACCACTGCCATCTTCTCAGAATTTAAAACATGTAGTTTTGAACTTGTCTGGACAAGTAGTGAATCTCTGGGGATGGAATAAAGCTAAGATTTATACACTTGCCAGAAGTTATGACTAACTGCACAGCTGCTCTGCACATAGGACTGGAAACTGTGAGCCAGGCAGCTGTTTGTCAGGACTGGGATGTTTTTATTCTCAGAACACTTTCTTTCAGGCTGTTAAGTCTAAACTGAAGTATATCCATGAAAACACACACACACACACACACACACACACACACACACACACACACACACACTACTCTGAAACTGAGAACAAAGCAAGAATGCTATATCACCACCTGTGTCTAATTAAACATTTCTGGCAATTTAGTATAATTACAAATGAAACAGCCACTTAGCATATAGTAAGATATCATATTTCCTACATCCTTTGTATACCTCCATGGTTTTTTTTTATTGAGGATTTTAAACTTGAATGTGATGCTAACAGCTTCAGCTATTGCATGTCCTAATTCATTGAATTTTCTACTGAATCTGTTCTCTGTTTGCATTTCTTTTTCTTCTTTCCATCTTGCTAATGTTGCCACCTCTTCAGATCGCAAATACAATTCTCTTTCAGAATGCCATTCCTGATAAGCACCCAATCCAAAAACACAATAACCACATTAGCCTCTTCTTGTAATAATAAATGATCTATCTCATAGTACTCAGCTAGTGTTAATGATTCAATACAAATAAGGATAATGAGATTTCAATCTGTATGATTTAATATACGTATAAACTCTATGATTTTGAATTAAAAATAGAGTCAACAATTTAGAAAGAAAATACTGAGTTGTACAACTTCAAAATATTGAGGTACATGATTTCAATTACAGCTTCAATTGCTATTTGAAGTCTAAAGCTGTTCTGAGGTTCAATAGATGGGCTTAGTTTTTTCCCCCAAACTTTAGGTTGCCAATTTGTCTTATTGACTATGTCCTTTGCCTTACAGAAGCTTTCCAGTTTCATAAGGTCCCATTTATCAATTCTTGATCTGGGAGCATGAGCCACTCGAGTTTTGTTTGGTAACCCAATGTCCTCTGTCCTCAGCCAATGACTTGGAGGGCCAGCAGAAAAAAATGGAATCAGGTAACCTTGGGAGATAGGAGGTAGGGTGGACCCTCAAGAATGCACCAGAGACATTGGAGGTAAGAGACTTTCAAGAATCAAAGGGAAGGACCTTAGATGAAATGTCCAACAGTAGGGAGAGGGAACTTATAGAGCCCACCTCCAGCAGGAAGACAGGGCATCAATTGAGGGAGGGGTTGCCACCCCACAGTTAAAACTCTGACATGTAATTGTTCCTGTCTGAAAGAACTGCAGGGATGGAAATGGAGTGGAGCCTGAGGAAAAGAAAGTCCAGAGACAGGCCCAAATTGGGATCCAGCTCAAGGGGAGGTCCTAAAGCCTGACACTATTACTGAGGCTATGAAGTGCTCACAAAAAGAGACCTATCACAACCACAATCTGGAAGACCCAACAAGCAGCTGATTCAGATGTAGATATTTGCACCCAACCAATGGACAGAGCTGCTGCCCACTGTGGTTGAATTAGGGAAAAGCTAGAAGAAGCTAAGGTGGATGGGGACCCTGTAGGAGGACCAAAAGTCTCAATTATCCTGGACCCCTGAAATCTCTCAAACACTTGACCACCAACCAGACAGCATACACCAGCTGATATGAGGCCCCTAACATATATACAGCAGAGGATTCCTATGTCTGACTGATCAGAGAAGATGCACTTAACCCTCAAGAGACTGGAGGTCCAGGGTAGTTTAGAGGTTTGGTTCAGTGGGTGGTAGGTTATGAGGACATCCTCGTGGAGACAGGGAATAGGGACGAGGTATGGGATGTGGAACAGTAGCTGGGTGGATGGCAGGAGGCAGGATAAAATCTGAAGTATAAATAAATAAATAAATAAATAAATAACAAAAATAGATCCGTTTATTATTGAAGCAGGAATCAGGATCCACATATTTTGCAAAGGATTACAACTTGTGCTACTAAATACTTGCTACTATTACTGTAGTCATTTCCTCCCAGTTTCTATGCTATCATGCTGGGAACAAATTGAACAAGACTAGTTACATATAAGTATTTTCCCCTAAGCTTGAGGTTGAGAAGTTAATGCCAAGTTTAACTAATTAGAACTCTCTTGCAGAGATATGAAATCAGGTTGCACTTATTTACTTTAGTAACTATAGCCTCAGAAGTATGTAAGCATGTTTTCATAATGTAGAACTACAATGAAGAAAATTTAACTTTTCCATAATCTAGAAGTGACCGAGATGAGCTATGAGCATAGACTCTCTGACTCTCTTCTGCTTACTTTTATTTTCTTAGTCCTTGGGATTTATAAGACACTCTTAGATGAAGAAATGCTTCTTCTCCTTTGAACTCATCTAATTTAGTGAGTTTTGTTATTTGTAATTAGCATAGAATTTGTGAAAGTACTAATAATTAGCTACTGAATAAACATGTGATCAACTCTTGGGTATCTATATTTTTGTGACTTTCAATTGATGACCTCTGTAGCCATAGGGATAAGAGAAGAATGTGCATGTTGATAAATATCACTTGACTGTGGTGTATATGTTCTACTTAGGCAAAAAATTTAGCATGTTCCAGATGCATCATCTTTCTAGTGTAAGCCAGATAAATCTAGCAGTAACTCTGGAGCTCAGCTGAAACACTAATATTAATATAATTGAGAATACTTATGGTCCGTTTCTCAATAATAATTGCAGTTCTATTATATTTTCTTGGCCTATCATTAAGTATAAATGAGGTATCATGACTTTAGATACATGGGTGTCTCAGGAAAAACTGGGACTAAATATCAAATACTTATCTCTGCCTCTGGCAATAGAAACTAGCTGAGGCAAGAGATAACCCAAAATATAGCTTCCAGGAAGTCTTTTTCTCTTGCTGTTTTTACAGAAGCTCCCTGTGGATGTTTTGTCAAGCCTAAATCACTGATACAAAATTTGAGGCTAGCTCTGCAGTTACATCTATGCTCTAAAACATTAAAAGGCTAATTTTTATACACTATGCCTAGAACCTTATACATCTTAGGCAAAGACAAGACAATCTGTAAGCCAAATCATGCTTTATTAAACTGAGGAATAATTTTCCCTAATGGATCACTTGCAGTGGAATCAGGGTGAAAAATAAAGACAAGATTAGTGTCTTTAAAGGTTATACTTCCTAAGGCAAGTGAGAGCAGACCAATGGAATGGCAGATAATAATTCTTTCTATATTTGAAAGAGTGAGAAAAAAGATACCAAGAAAACAGGTAGTTTTGATGTAATTTGCACCTACCTCTTTGTTCTGATCCAAATCAATTCACAAATTCCCAGACCCAATTCAACACTTTCAACTTGAATTGCTTGATCACATAAAAGTGTCTTTCTTGATTCCCTTGCATGTCTGTGTTACTATGACATCAATAGCCAATGGAATAAGGAAAAACTCAGGTTTAAAGCTCATTAACTGACAAGTTTCAAACATGTCATCAGTGTTAGAATTAGGCCTTAAAGATCACAGCTTTCTGTTTCAGAATACTCGAGTTACATGTCTGAAATTCTCATATTGACGCAATCCTGATTCTCTAAGATTTAGTGTTTATATATTAAGTATAAAATATTAAATGTCATTAAACTAGTATGCCAGTTGTTTTAAATCCCTTTTATTTTTACATTGCATACATTTTATACATTGTGCAATTTTCTAGTTCTGCTTATAGTTCTATTTTGAGTTATTGCTGTTTTTAATTTTTAACACTAATTGCTATTACCATGGCTCTCAACACCATAGAAACAATGATAATCACACAATAAAGAACAAACTGGAATTTTTACCAGAATAGAGCAGCTTAAAATAGGATAGAAAAGCCTCGGGTGGAAGGCCTATATTTAAGTAAATCCATCCACCTTTTCTCCTGGAAACAAGATTTTTCTGTGAACAATCTGTTGGTCTGTGACTTTCTCCACTGTAACAAGATTGATACAACATTGCTTTTAGCATACTATGAGAGCATTTGGCAACATTGCTATAATGAAATGTCACCTATCCTACAAGATTTTCACATTTGAATTTGGAAATATTGAAGCTGAAATAACATTGTCCCCTATTCCTGAAATCAAATGTTTTTATTGACTTTAGCAGATAGGCCAAAGTCAGCATTTTACCATATTTTCTTATGGATTTTCCTCTATTCATGGAAATAAAGCTATTAACTCTTGGCTTGATATTTAGCATTTCCTTTGACTTGGTGAAATTAGTATTATATTTTGGCTTCTCTGTTGCCCTTCTGATTCTCTTTGCCAGTTACTAAGTCTGTTTAAGTACTTCAAATCTCCTATTGATTTAGGTCACTCCTCTTAGGGGAAGATGAGAATTATCATGGTATATGTAGGGTTTGAAATATTTATTTTTAAGAAGCCTTGTTTCAGTGTGAGGTCAGGGACAGCATGATATCCATTGTGTTTAGCACACAGTATGAAATTTTGTAAAATAAAATCTGTTTCTCTAGCTTACCCTGTTGTTAACCATTTGACTTGAAAGATGAACTCTTCTGGAGTTTGTGACTTGTTAATATAGGACATTTATACAAGAAAGAACTCTGGAAAAACCTATTTCTCAAATGATATAATGAAAAAGTATGATGCTTTGTATATAACAGTTTTATTAGTCATTTAAATTGAAGCCCAAGTCAGAGAGATTACTGTCATTTTTAAATCATCAAAAGTTAATAATCTACCTGTTCATTTGAATTCAATTTAGAAGATTTCTTCATTTCTTTCTCTATTCTTTCATCCCTGTCCTTCATTCTTTTCTTTCTACACCAGAAGTAGGTTAGCAATTGGTTAAACTGGTTGTATTCTCATATTACACCTGAGCTATCTATAATTCAGATTTCAAAGTACGGGAAAATTCCAAAACACTTGGCTCTTGTGAGTCCTCAGAAACGAAGACAGTATATAGAGTGTTCAGCTCCACCCCCCCCCCGGTCCCCCCGCTCAGTGTGTGTGTGTGTGTTTGTGTGTGCGAGCGTGCAGGAGTGCATGGGTGCACGAGCATGTGAGATCACTTGCATGCTTATGTGCTTATGTGGGTGTGTGTACAGGTACTTAAGTAGTGTTGAGCATTTACATATGTATAAAGGCAGAGGTAAATGTAGGGTGTCTTTTCTACAGTTTTTATCTTATTTTCCATGAAAGGAGGTGGCATAAGCTGCCAGTAGAATTTGCTGAAGGAGGCAGAGGCAGGAGGATCACGAGTTTGAGGTCAGCCTCGGCTACACATTTGGTGGCAGAGGAAGGAGGATTTCTGAGTTCGAGGCCAGCCTGGTCTACAGAGTGAGTTCCAGGACAGCCAGGGCTATATAGAGAAACCCTGTCTCAAAAAACAAAACAAAACAAAAAAAACAACAACAAAAAGGATTTCTCATTATACCTGGAACTCACAAATTTGCTAGACTAGCTGGATACTATGACTCAGAAATACCCTTGTCTGTCTATTCAGCACTGAGATTACTGGGATTTCACCATCAAGCCCAAAACTATACTTGGGTGCTAGGGATAAACTCAGATTCTCAGGCTTGTTTAACCAAATGAGGCCTCTCCCCATCTCAGCAAATGACCCTTTTATACCTACCAAATTCTTATTGGCCTTGGAAATAATCACTCAAGGTTATAACATTACTATAGTGTTGCCTGTACCCTGGACTTCTCTCTGCCCTTGGGGGTTAGGGGTGAGTTGACACAGAGTCAAAAACAGATACCAGGAGCAGGTGAGAAATGCTACAACAAGCTCACCTGAGCACTGCTACAAGCTGCTTTAATACTCTCTACCTGCACCCCCACTGGTCCAAAGAAACTATCTCTTCTAAAAAGCAGTTCCTGATTGGCTGGCATTTTTGCACTAGCAATCTTTGCTTTCTCAGGCAGGCCTCAATTAGGTCCTCCTGAAGGAGATCCTTTACAGCTGCATGACCCTTGGCTTTTACATAGAGGCAGCCTTGCTGGTCTACATATCCATCCTTTTGTTTTTAGATTTTGACAGCCTGGTGGGAGCCAGGGTGCCATTCCCTCAACATTGTTGACCCTATGACCCCACTTCAGAGGATTCCCAGTATACTAAACTGTGCCTGTTTTAGGTTGTGCTATCTTCCAGGATCTTACCCATCATTGACTACCAGTCCTAAAAGAGATATCATGTTGAAGGTATGTCACACAAGGGAGAGACAAGGAACAGCCTATGTGGTGGTCTCATGGATCTCTGCCATCCAGACTTTGATCACTTCCTTAGGGGGGCTGCAATTGAGATTTTCAAGAACCATCAGCACCTGGAGGGTCACCTTATTTATAGAACACTTCCTGGAGATCTACTGTGTGAGACACTTAAGCAAAATAATTATTAGTATGACAAATCCTCCTGTCATAGCATAAGTGGCTATCCACAAGGGGCCAAAGATGTTCTTAATATTGCCCCATTAAAGAGACAGGCACCCTTTAGGAGAGTAAAGGGACATAAATTAAGATAATTAGGGTGGCCACATGAATCCCAATTGTTCATAATGGGGTCATACCATAATCTAATGGGATCCCTGTTAACATAGGGAGTAATATTGGAAGCATCATGTGAGGTAAACCTCCACATACCAAATGTGAGGTTAGATGACAATATCTGGTATCCCCCAGCAAATATTATACTTCTCCATCACACAGCCCCATCTGTTTTGATATGATTGAGGAGGTATACATGACAAAATGTGGCCACAGCTTTTGCTACAAGTGTATTCATCAGAGTTCAGAGGACAATAATAGATATCCCAAGTGTATGTTGGGGACAATATTGACTATCTCTATCCTAATTTCTTGGTGAATGAGCTTGTTCTCAAACAGAACCAAAGGTTTTAGAAATAGAGGTTCAAATTGGACCACTCAATGTGTAGCACCAATGGACATAGGTGGCAAAATTTCCAGGTTTTCTGGGAATTGAACAAGATAACCTTGATTTGGCCAATGTCAAACTCATATTGGAGTTAAGAGTACAGGCTGGCAGTGATCCTAATGGATAGGAAGTTCAATGAAAGTGAGCATTTGAAAGAAAGGCAGGGATGGATATGATATGCTTGGGGGACCCTTTGGGGATTTTTAATCAGAAAGGGGAGCATAAAGTTCCATGCCTAACATGGTGCCATATGTTAGAGTACCATGCAAAATCCCTGTGGTCATATTGTATAGTTGAACACAAGAGCCATTGGAGGAGACATTGGTGGTAAAGCAGAGAATTTCTTCCATGGGCCAGGTGCTTTCTATTCATCCTGTAGTAGTGGCTAAATCCATGAAGGACAAAAACAAATTCATACTGGAAGAGAAAAGAACAGGTTAGGACAGGGAATTAACTGCCACAGGCAAGAGAATGGGGTGGAGGATCACCAAAGCCCAGAGCTCATCAGACCTCCCAGGCTGAAGAAAAATTAATAAACACAGTATGTACATTATGTCTTCATATCCTTGTCTTCTTCTTGCTCCTTCACCTCCCATTGGTCCATAGCCAGTATTCATGTCAAAAGTTAGGTTAAGGTTATATTTCAAGTTAATCCTAACCTGATTCTCATTTAAGTCATAATGTTTGGACCTCTAGTTAAGAAACACAGTGGGGTTAAACACCTCCTTAAGGAGATTATACCAATCATAATAAGTCAGTAGGTGCATGCCCCATTGTTTCAGTACTTGTTCAAAATAAGGGGACTTTAGGCCAGAATCATTGGCAGCTTTTCTGATTAGTGCCAAGTCTGCCTGAGGAGTTAGAATACAGGGTTTAGTTAATGCATCAGGGCCAAGATTGACAGGGAAAGCCTCACAATGTATGTGAAAAGAATGAGACCCCAGGGAAGAGGCAGTCCAGCAAGAGGAACAGGCATCACAGGAAGGATCACAGCAGGAGTGACAGCTTGAAGGCAAAGTCCCACTAAATTATGTCATGCTGGTGGTACCTCTAATGGTGCCAGAGCAGACAGGCTAGTGAGTGAGGGATTTTGGACAGCAGTGCTAGAGGATGCCTTGTATCCTGAGGGTTAGAGCAGAAGTGCCCTCAACCTCATTGCATAAATCAGCCGGTTTGCCCAGAGAAAAGTGGTACAGGGTCAGTAATGGGAAGGTGAATATTAGCCTGATCCGGGCAGTGTTTGTTATGGGCAGCCACCACTTCCTTTGGGGGATCCATTCCATATACAGTCACCAAACCCAGACACTACTATAGATGCCAACAAGTGCTTGCTGACAGGAGCCGGATATAGCTCTTTCCTGAGAGGCTCTTCCAGTGCCTGACAAATACATATGTAGATGCTCTCAGCCAACCATTGGATTGAGCACAGAGTCCACAGACAGTCTTGTTTCCAGTTGAGGCTAGATGTTGAACCCTGGGACCCAGTGATAATAATTCACCTACATGGGACAGAAGGAGTTCTCTCATGTCTCCTGGAACCCTGGCTCCTGTCGAAGTTACCGCCTCCTTAGCCCCAACAAGAGAAGCATGGTTAGTAGTCACATAGGCAATGTCCCAAGCTTCTGACCTTCAGGCTAAATTCCTTCCTAGTTACCTAGCAACAGTAAAGATACAGCATACCATAAGAGGGGCTGCTAGACCCCACCTCACTCTCACTCTTTGTCTTCTCCTCTCCTTTTTCTTCCTCTCTCTCCCTCTTATTCTCTAGCTTTTCTTCTCTCTTTCTCTTTTCCCCCCTCTCTCCTCTTGGCCATGGCCAGTCTCACTCTTTCCATCTTTTCTCTTCTCCCCTGCCTTTCTATAATAAAGCTTTAAAACCATAGACTGTCTGTGTTCATCAAGGACCACTGCTCAGACTCTCGCCTGTGTGGGAACCTCTCTCCCTAAGCTCTCTCTCCTGTAACCTCAGGGCTACAGGGTGTTGCCCTGGGGCCCCTTTGGTTTTGGGGGCTGCCCCTTGTCCACTCCACGTCAAGTGGGGTCAGTGGTTTAGATGCCCACCTGGGGCATAGTGGAAAGTGTCTAGCAGCGCTCCCACGTCTGTCTGCCCAGAGCACAGGAGCTCTGGCCAGACATGTGCTCTTTCCTACCCCCTCTTTTCCCCAGCCTCTTTTTGTTCCCACAGAGGAGATTCAGAGACAAAGTGTGGATCAGAGACTGAAGGAAAGGCCATTCAGAGACTGCCTCACATGGGGATCCATCCCATATACAGTCATCAAACCCAGACACTATTGTGGTTGCCAACAAGTGTTTGCTGATAGGAGCCTGATATGGCTGTCTCCTGCGAGGCTCTGCCAGTGCTTGACAAATACAGAGGTAGATGCTCTCAGCAAACCATTGGACTGAGCACAGAGTTCCCAATGGAGGAGCTAGAGGAAGGACCCAAGAACTGAATTGGTTTGCAGCCCCATAGGAGGAACAACAGTATGAACCAACCATTACTTCCAGAGCTCCCAGGGAATAAACCACGAACCAAAGAGTACACATGGAGGGACCCATTGCTCCAGCTGCATATGTAGCAGAGGATAGCCTTGTGGGAGGAAAGACCCTTTGTCCTTTGAAGGCTCAATGCCCCAGTGTAGGGGAATACCAAGACAGGGAAGCAGGCATGGGTGGGTTGGTGAGCAGGAGGAGGTGGGTTTTCAGAGGGGAAACCAAGAAAGGGAATAACATTTGAAATGTAAATAAAGAAAATATCTAATAAAAAATAAAGACTCATGATGAGGGCAAGGAAGATGAGGATAAAGTACAAGGGAGGGCTATTCCCAGACTGCATCTAATGCTGAGGGCAAGGAAGAAATCGTGCATGCAGAAGTCAGCATTCTACATGTTCTCTGGGGATTTCCAGGGAGCCAATATAGCATCCTGCTCTCAAAATTGGTCCAGGTCATGAGTTTTAACCTTGAGACCATGAGTAATCAGAAGGGTTTTTAGAGCCCTAATCTGGGATTTCTTGATGGCAGAGGGGAGGGAACCCATGACAATGAGCACAAAGAAAACAAACGACAAACATATATGGCAAGTGTTACAGAAGAGGCAACAAAAGTCATGGTGTATTAAGCAGGGGACTCTCTCAGGTGTAGCTCAAAGGCCTTATGCCTGGATGGTGTAACCAGGAAGGAAAAGGTGTTCCAGAGCCAATCCCTGGTACCACTACCTGGGAAACCAGGCCTTATGTTAGGTGCCAGGATGAATCCAGACCTAAAGTGAAAATGAGCAGACAAAGACAAAGACAGAAAAGATGGCCACTGCATGCTTATTGCAGCAGGCTCACCCAAAGACAAAGAACAAAAATGGTCACTGTGGCTTACAGCTCGAAGACAAAGAAAAACAAGAAGATGGCCACTGCACATCGCCTGCATGGTTGCTTCATGCTTACATCACTCTTGCTGCAAGCTCACTCTCAAACTGACCCAAAACCAAAAGTGAGACTGCTGGATGGACAGACAGAAAATACAAAAAAGACAGAAATGACGTCCATGCACTCACTTTCCCAGGACCTTCAACATAAATCAATAAGGAGCCAACTTACTGAAGAGGCAACTGAAGAGAACTTCCTTCTGAGCACAGCAGAGGCTGCTAAGGCCTCCCGAGTGCTCTCCACACTGCAGGACCTCGGGATCAGCTTGGGATCACAGGTGAGTGGAATGCAGCATCAGCCTCAAGAATCACAGAAGGTTTTGTGCTTGCAGGAACAGGGACCAAGGAACCCCGCCCGAGCAGAGGCTGGGATCTCTTCCAGATTGGGCTACACCCTCCATCTTCCTTCTGAGTCCAGTGGAGGCTGCTAAGGGATCCATAGTGCTCTCCATGCTGCAAGTCCTCCCACTCACACCAATGGACAGATTCTGGAAAGATAAACTAAACAGAGACACATGGACAGTAACAGAAGTCATGAAAGAAACAGATTTAATAGATATCTACAGAACATTTTATCCTAAAACAAAAGGATATACCTTCTTCTCAGCACCTCATCATACCTCCTCTAAAATTGACCATATAATTGGTCACAAAAGAGGCCTCAACAGATACAAAAATATTGACATTATCCCATGCATCCTATCAGATCACCATGCACTAAGGCTGATCTTTAATAACAGCATAAATAATAGAAAGCCCACATTCAAGTGGAAACTGAACAACACTGTACTCACTGATACCTTGGTCAAGGAAGAAATAAAGAGACAAATTAAAGACTTTTTAGAATTTAATGAAAATGAAGCCACAAAATACCCAAACTTATGGGACACAATGAAGGTGGTCCTAAGAGTAAAACTTATAGCCCTCAGTGCCTCCAAAAAGAAACTGGTGTATACACTAGCAGATTCACAGCACACCTAGAAGCTTTCGAACTAAAGGAAGCAAATTCACCCAAGAGGAGTAGACAGCAGGAAATAATCACACTCAGAGCTGGTATCATCCAAGTAGAAACAAAAAGAACTATTCAAAGAATCACCCAAACCAGGAGCTGGTTCTTTGAGAAAATCAACAAGATAGATAAACCCTTAGCCAGACTAACTAGAGGGCAGAGGGAAAGTATCCTAATTAACAAAATCAGAAATGAAAAATGAGACATAACAACAGAACCTGAGGAAATCCAAAACATCATCAGATCCTGCTACAAAAGGCTATAATTAACAAAACTGGAAAACCTGGATGAAATGGACAACTTCCTAGACAGATACCAGTTACCAAAGTTAAATCAGGATCAGATTAACAATCTTAACATTTCCCCTAAAGAAATAGAAGCAGTCATTAATAGTCTCCCAACCAAAGCATGTCCAGGACCAGATATGTTTAGTGCAGAGTTCTATAGAAACTTCAAAGAAGACCTAATTCTAACTCTCCTCAAATTATTACACAAAATAGAAACAGAAGGTACTCTACCCAATTCATTCTGAAGCCACAATTACTCTGAAACCTAAACCACACAAAGATCCAACAAAGAAAGGGAACTTCAGACCAATTTCCCTTATGAATATCGATGAAAAAAATAATAAAATCCTCACAAATCAAATCCAAGAACACATCAAAATGATCATCCATCATGACCAAGTAGGCTTCATCTCAGGAATACAGGGATGGTTTAATATATAGAAATCCATCAACATAATCCACTATATAAACAAACTCAAAGACAAAAATCACATGATCATCTCGTTAAATGCTGAGAAAGAATTTGACAAAATCCAACACCCATTCATGATAAAAGTCTTGGAAAGATCAGGAATTCAAGGACCATACCACCATTGGTCCCAAGAAAACACCTGTTCTAAAAATCAGTGATTGACTTGCATTACTTATACTAGCAATTTTTGCTCTCTCAGGCGTTCCTCAACTAGGTCCTCCTGCAGAAGATAATTTTACAGCTGCATGCCCCTCAGCATTTGCATAGAGGAAGCCCTTAATATTTTTCATTGCATTTTTATAGATATAATATTGATAAAGTGTTTTCTATAAATAAATTAAAATAAAAGCCACGTGTTCTTCCATTCAAAACTTTGAACTTCATGCACAAAATCTGGATTCATAACTATCAGTTAAATGGATTAAAACCCATAAGCCTGATTTGTAACTCAGGGTTCCATAAGAACACATGTTATGTAGCTACAGCAACCTCCTGTGAACTGGAGTCCTTGAAAGTTGATCAATACCATCACATAGAAATTAAGCTTTTCATACTTTAAGCTTTGGAAAAAAAGACCACATAAATGCCATTCAGCCATGAAAATAAAAATCCCTCTTTATTGTAAATTGGTCATGGTCGTTGATACTGTGAAATCTTAAGCAGAGTTTTTTTTTTTTTTTTTTCTTTTTAAAGTAATAACTCAGAATTTGACCTCATCAAAATTCTTAAGCCAATAAAAGAAGATATTGTGTCAACTACACAAACAATCCCTTGCAGTTTTTCATGGTTTCTTGGTTACACTTTCTGGTGTGCACAGTTGAGCCCATGTTCCTTCACAAGACTGATGTTTTCTTCTATTTTACTTCTTTACGGGACATTAAATTAAGAAGCTAGGAGGTAGCCAGGCCTGGTGGCACACGCCTTTAATCCCAGCACTCGGGAGGCAGAGGCAGGTGGATTTCTGAGTTTGAGGCCAGCCTGGTCTACAAAGTGAGTTCCAGGACAGCCAGGGCTACACAGAGAGACCCTGTCTCGAAAATCCCCCTCCCCCCCCAAAAAAAAGAAGCTAGGAGGTATCTTTAGTCTTTGCACCATTTAGGATACATGGTGGGGTGGATTACATTCAAAAAATATATTATCCTTTCCTTTATGTTTTAAAAGTAGAGTATTTTTTTTTCAGACACTTGGTATTAAAGGAGAAAACTCTGACCAAACATATTTTCTGATAATCTGCGTTTGAATCAGACTATTATTTACTAGCAAAACTCTCTTGCCACCACTACCTTCTAGTCTGTGAGAGAGGAGCTGCCATGTCAGCACTGTAAACTGTAGTATTTAAATTTAGCTCGATATAAGCTCTGCAAGAGATTATCAGACATCTAAACTGACAGATGCAAGGAAACCTTGTAAAGAAGCACTGAGGATGAAAGGCAGGCACCCACAGCAGGATAACAAAGCTGTGGCTTTGGTTTTATAAACACTGCTAGAAAGGACAAGCCCACTAAATCACACGATCATAGAACATAGACTTTCTTCAATAGAATATGTGCTGATTATTATGGGGAATGCATTGAGACAGACGCTGGAGGGTTATAAAATAAAAATCCATGAACATTTTTGTGTTTGCATGGTATGACTATATTTCTAAAGATAAAGTTATCAGCAAAATTGCTGCACTTGGAATTTCTCTGCCATCTAAAAGTTTACATTCATGCTTAGAATGATTTCTGAATAAAGACATATTTATCTCAATATTTCGAGTGCATTTTGTGCATGAATATATGAATTGAAATGCTGTGATTTCTGAATCATCAGTGATAATGTTTTAGTCCTGCATATATGGGGTACTGGTTATTCGTATTCTGAGCTTAAAAGCATCATATTTTAGTAAACATTGCTGAGATATTAACATGTTGGCCTTAATCCTAACAAGAGGAATATCAAATAATTGGATTTGTAATTTAAAATTTATTGAGAGCTTAAATAATAGGGTGAAGAGTTTTTAAAAGTTATCTTTTTAACTTTTATTTTATTTTATGTGTATCAGTGTTTTGTGTTCCTAGTAATTCTGGAAGCCAGAAGAAGGTATCTGATTCTCTGGAACTGGAGTTACAGGTGGTTTTGAGCTACCATGTATGTGCTGGGCACTGTACCTGGGTCCTCTGTAAAAACAGACAGTGTTTTATGCTGAGCTATTCCTCCAGCCCTTAGGTGAGACTTTTGATTCCTAAATGATGTTCAAATTATACTTGAACAGAAAAATGTTCTCTAGGAATTCTGACTTAGTTTCCTAAAAAGTATTTTTAATTTATTATAATTAATTTTAAGGAAAGAAAATACTACTAATAATACAACTGTAAACAAAAAATGTTTCCTCATCTTTTAACTCCTTAAAGAAGCTTCAAAGATATAATCTATATAATCTAAGATTGAAAATAGATTCAGTTTCTTTAAAAAATATATTTATTACTTATGATTATGTATATTTAGGCATCTATATACGTATGTGTGTGAACACACAGGCACATGTGTGTGGGAAGACTGGGAGCAGGAAACATGTCAGGTCCTCTGCAGCTACATTTACATGCAGTTGTGAGCCACTCTACCTGGGTACTGGGAATTAAAGACTGACGATGGTCCTGCAACTACAGATTTTTATGATCTGCCACATGAGTACTTGGAACCAAACCTAGGTGCTTGGAAGAGTAGCGAGACTTTTTTTTAATTAGATATTTTCTTAATTTACATTTCAAATGCTATCCCGAAAGTTCTCTCTCCCCTCCCCCCTCCCTGCTCCCCTGCCCACCCACTCCCACTTCTTGGCCCTGGCAATTTATATTGGGGCATATAAAATTGCAATAACAAGGAGCCTCTCTTCCCAATAATGGCCGACTAGGCCATCTTCTGCTACATAGGCAGCTAGAGACACTAGCTCTGGGGGTTCTGGTTAGTTCATATTGTTGTTCCTCTTATAGGGTTGCAGAAACATTCAGCTCCTGGCGTTCTATCTCTAGCTTCTCCATTGTCGGCCCTATGTTCCATCATATAGATGACTGTGAGCATCCACTTCTGTATTTGTCAGGCACTGGCATAGCCTCATATGAGACAGCTATATCAGGGTCCCTTCAGCAAACTCTTGGTGTCCTATGCAATAGTGTCTGAGATTAGTGACTGATTATGGGATGGATCCCCTGGTGGGGTAGTCTCTGGATGGTCCATCCTTTTGTCTTAGCTCCAAACTTTCTCTCTGTAACTCCTTTCATGGGTATTTTGTTTCCTATTCAAAGGAGGAATGAAGTATTAACACGCTGGTCTTCCTTCTTGACTTTCTTGTGTTTTGCAAATTGTATCTTGGGAATTCTAAGTTTCTGGGCTAATATCCACTTATCAGTGAGCACATATCCAATGACTATTTTTGTGATTGGGTTACCTCACTAAGGATTATATCCTCCAGATACATCCATTTGCCCAAGAATTTCATAAATTCATTTTTTTTAATAGCAGAATAGTACTCCATTGTGTAAATGTACCATATTTTCTGTATCCATTCCTCTGTTGAGGGACATCTGGGTTGTTTCCAGCTTCTGGCTATTATGAATCAGGCTGCTATGAACATAATGGAGCATGTGTCCTTTTTACCAATTGGAACATCTTCTGGGTATATGCCCAGGAGAGATATTGCTGGATTCTCCGGTAGTACTATGTCCAATTTTCTGAGAAGACGCCAGAGTTACTTCCAGAGTGGTTGTACAAGCTTGCAATCCCACCAACAATGGAGGAGTGTTCCTCTTTCTCCACATCCTTGCCAGCATCTGCTGTCACCTGAATTTTTGATCTTACTCATTCTGACTGGTGTGAGGTGGAATCTCAGTGTTGTTTTGGTTTGCATTTCCCTGATGATTAAGGATGTTGAACATTTTTTCAGGTGTTTCTCAGCCATTCAGAATTCCTCAGTTGAGAATTCTTTGTTAAGCTCTGTACCCCATTTTTAATGGGGTTATTCGTTTTTCTGGAGTCCAGCTTCTTGAGCTCTTTGTAGATATTGGATGTTAGTCCCCTATCAGATTTAGGATTGGTAAAAATCCTTTCCCAATCTGTTGGTGCAACTGCGGTTATCATGTAGAAGAATGTGAATTGATCCACTCTTATCTCCTTGTACAAAGCTTAAGTCTAAGTGGATCAAATACCTCCACATAAAACCAGAGACACTGAAATTTATACAGGAGAAAGTGGGTTAAACCCTTGAAGATATGGGCACAGGGTAAAAATTCCTAAACAGAACAGCAATGGCCTGTGTGGTAAGATCAAGAATTGACAAATGGGACCTTATAAAATTGCAAAGCTTCTGTAAGGCAAAAGACACTGTCAGCAAGACAAAAAGGGATAGCTAGACTTTTTAATCACTGAGCCATCTCTCTAATCTTGGATGTTTATTGTTTATTTAAGCATGTGTTCATTTCTCTGTCATAGAAACAATCTCTGTATGCTGCAGAGAATCATGCTAAAATGTTTCTCTGCTATATCTAGCACAACATAAAAGTAATGGCCTTCAGAGTACAAAAGACCAAGTCTCCCTTTATTCTCCTGTATCTCCATCAAAGTGCAGTGTACCTCATGAAATATGAGACTTCCTGGGTGTTACATATATTTTGAGGTCAAAAAGATTTGTAATATATTACCCAGTTGCTATTCCACTTCTATTCTGGATGATAAAAGCCATCATAACTTATCTCTCACATTTGTTTAATTAGAGCATACACAAATACATAATGTATTTTATTATTTCTTTGTCTTTATTTTTTGTTAGAATTTTATACATTTGTACAGTATTATAGCATTTTCA
The DNA here is from genome assembly GCA_902729485.2 of Mus minutoides. Lineage (NCBI taxonomy): Eukaryota > Metazoa > Chordata > Mammalia > Rodentia > Muridae > Mus > Mus minutoides. The sequence continues at coordinate 1,628,523 of LR749515.1, read as the reverse complement.
CTCTTGATCCTTTCTGCCTCCTCTTGTGTCTCCTTATACCTTGTCAAATTCATGACCTATAAATATATTATATTCTCAGCTGTTCAGTGGTGGCATATGCCTTTAATCCCAGCACTTGGGAGGCAGACACAGGCAGATTTCTGAGTTTGAGGCCAGCCTGGCCTACAGAGTGAGTTTCAGGACAGCCAGGGCTACACAGAGAAACCCTATCTCAAAAAACCAAAACAAAAAACAAACAACAAAAATATATTATATTCTCATAAAATTATAATTACACACATATAAAAATGTATAAAATAAAAATATAACTATTAAAATTATATAATTCTATATTTATTTAAAATATATAACAAGTTAATGCAATATATTATAAATATGAATATATAATAAATATACATATAATTATATTTATTTAAACTATATATTGTATAAATATATGCTTTTGAAAGCTAACATGAATGTAAATAAATGAAATAATTAATAAAATATACTGTACTGGCTATTTTGTGTCAACTTGACACAGCTGGAGGTATCACAAAGAAAGGAGCTTCAGTTGAGGAAATGCCTCCTTGAGAGAAAACTGTAAGGCTTTTTCTCAATTAGTGATCAAGGGGGAAAGGCCCCTTGTGGGTGGGACCATCTCTGGCCTGATACTCTTGGGTTCCATAAGAGAGCAGGCTGAGCAAGCCAGGAGCAAGCCAGTAAAGAACATCCTTCCATGGCCTTTGTATCAGCTCCTGCTTCCTGACCTACTTGAGTTCCAGTCCTGACATCCTTTGGTGATTAACAGCAATGTGAAAAGTGTAAGCAGAATAAACCCTTTCCTCCCCAACTTGTTCCTTCGTCATGATGTTTGTGCAGGAATAGAAACCCTGACAAAGACATATACCAAATTTCTCAATGTGAAACTTAAATGATAAAATAGTTGGGGAAAAAAACAGGCTGTAACATATAATATACAGGTGTAAGAAAGGACTTTCTAAAGCCAGGCATGGTGGCCCACGCCTTTAATCCCAGCAATTAGGAGGCAGACGCAGGTAGATTTCTGAGTTCGAGGCCAGCCTGGTCTACAGAGTGAGTTCCAGGACAGCCAGGGCTACACAGAGAAACCCTGTCTTGGGAAAAAAAAAAAAAAAAAAAAGAAAGGACTTTCTAAATAGGACTCTGTGCCTTCATGAATTAAGGCTAACAGTTGATAAATGAAGTCTCATAAACTGAAATTAAGTAACCCTTAAGAAACTTTACTTATTTTTTATAAACAAAATTTACTTAAGGTGGTCCAGCAAAATGAACCAGGTACTCTTAAGATCAGCATGAAAAGTTCTCAAAGAGCTAAAAGTAGATCTATCATAGGAGCCCACTCTTTGTCATATGAACAAAGGACTCAACACCCTACTCTAAGGTTACTTCTTCAGCTATGTTCACTGCCATCTTTTTCACAATTCCTAGGAAATAGAAACAACCTAAATGTCCTTCGTTTGATATATAGACAGTGGAGACATGGCCCACATACACAATGAAATTCTCTGAAACAGAAAAGAATAACAAAATCATGAAATTTGCACATAAGTGGCTGGAACTAGATCATACTGTACTGAGTGAGGTAACTCAGACTCAGCCAGACAAATACTGGATGTTCTCCCTTATTGGTGCATTCTAGTTCTGAATATTATATTTTGAGAAGACAGTAACCTGGAAATTGAAAGGGAATGTTGGGAAAAGGGCTCTAGCTTATGAGGCATAGGACAGAGATGGGAAAAGTGAGAAAACGGGATGAGAGAGAGGGAAGAGGAATAATAAATAACATCAAGGATACTGGAAAAAGCGACAGTGAAAAATTATTTATGTTTGCTTACAAAAGTATATAATATCTATGTACAATATAATGTTTAAATGAATATAATTATATATTCTAATATATCCATAATATCTAATATTATATTAATTTATGTTATGTATTTTATATAAATATAGAATCATATAATTTTAATAATTATATTTTCACTTCAAATATTTTATTTTATATTAATATATTTTAATATTTATTTTACTTTAAATTTATATATTTTATTATATACTATATATTTATTATATAGCATGTATAATTATTATGTATTAAATATAATATAATTATATTCTATATTATATTCTATATATTCTTTGTTATATTCAATGTACAATATTTATAATATGTTATAGTCATTCAAACTATACATTATATATACTTTATCATATATATATATATATATATATATATATTCAGACATATATTTAATAAAGTTATATCACTTGGGGTGATAATGCTCTTTCCAAGGACCACAGACTACTTCATTTCATCAATTAGCTTACAGTGTAGCAGGTTTCCTTACATCCCTTGAAAATATATATAAATTTGGTTTATATTCCACAACTCTGTAATCCTTCTTATGCCTCTGCCTAAATCTTTTTACCTACATAATATCCCTTCCATTTTCATATCATGTTTTCTGATAACCTCCCATCTTAAAACATTGTTTTTCCATGCACTGGGCCTCAAATTAAATCAGTTATTGGTTGGCCACTCCCACAAATTCTATGCCACCATTATCCTAACACATCTTGCAGGCAAGACAGATTATAGAACAAAGGTTTTGTGGCTGTAGGTGTCTCAGCCCCAGGACTTGAAGTCTTGCATGGTTACAGAAGGTGGATGGTTCAGGCTTCATATCCTCCATTGTTAAGAATACTCACTAGGGTCACTCTCATAGATTCCTGGGAGTTAACCCTATGCTAAGTTTTCACAGCCTCTAAAATGGCCTCCAATTCTACTCATCTCTTCTTGTGTTTTCTTCCTCTATGACCCACAAACTTACAATGCTGGTTTCTATCTCCACCTAGCCTGTCACTTGCAAAATCTACTATTTCCCCTTTACATAGAGATCTTGTTGTGTCCCCCTTAGAACCCTCCTTGTTACTCAGCCTCTCTGGGTCTGTGGACTGTAGAATGACTATCATTTACTTAACATCTAATATCCACTTATAAGTGAGTATATAACATATTTGTCTTTCTTGGTCTGTGTTACCTCACTCAAGTCAATTTTGTTTCTAGTTCAATCCATTTTGCTGAAAATTTCAGGATGTTAGTTGTTAATCTATAAGTAATATTCCATTGTGAAAATGCACCACATTTTCTCTATCCATTCTTTAACTGAGGGACATCTAGGTTGATTTCAGTTACTGACTATTATGAATAAAGTCTCAATGATCAGAGTTGAGCAAGTGTTTTTGTGGTAGGATGGCACATTCTTTGGGTATATGCCCAGGAGTGGTAGAACTGGGTCTTTATGTAAGGTTAATATCCAAATTTCTGAAAAACCCTCATCTTGATTGTAAATTGGTTGTACAAGTTTACACTCCCAATAGCAATGGAGAACTGTTTCCTTTGCTCCATATTTTCACTGGCAAGAGCTAACACTTGTGTTTTTTTTTTTTTTTTTTTTTTTTTTTTTTTTTTTTTTTTTTTTTTTTTTTTTTTTTTTTTTTTTTTTATCTTAGTCATTCTGACAGATAGAGGTAGTTCCAATTTGCATTACCCTGATTGGTAAGGATGAACATTTTAAAGTGTTTCTCAAACATTTGAAATTCCTCTTGAGAATTCTCTGTTTATACCTCAACCCCATTTTAATTGGATTATTTGGATTGTTGATGTCTAGTTTCTTGAGCTATTTATATATTTTGAATATTAATCCTCTATTGGATGTGGAGTTGCTGAAAATCTTTTCCCATCTAAAGGTTGCAATTTTGTCCTACTGTTTGCGCCCTTTGCCTTATAAAAGCTCTTCAATTTCATGAGGTCCTATTTATTAATTGAGTTATTGGTGTTCTGCCGAGGAAGTTGTCTCCTGTGTCAAAGCAGTCAAGGCTATTCCCCACTTTCTCTTGTATCAGGTTTAGTGTAAGTGGTTTTATGTTGAGGTCTGATCTGCTTAAACTTCTGTTTCATCTATTTGCATTCTTCTATATACTGACATCCAGTTAGATCAGCACCATATATTGAAGATACTTTCTTTTTTTCTGATGTATAATACTGGTTTCTTTATAAAAAATCAGTTATATATTGGTGTGTGGACTTAGGTCTGTGTCTTTGACTCAGTTCCATTCATTAACCTGTTTTTATCTCAATATCATGCAGTTTTTATTACTATTGCTCTATAATACTGCTTAAAATCAGGGCTGATGATACCTCTGGAAGTTCTTTGATTTTCCATGTTTGTTTTAACTCTCCTTGGTATTTTGTTTTCCCATTTGGAATTGATAATTGTTCTGTCAATATCTGCAAATCATTGTGTTGAAATTTTGATGGTTATTGAGTTGAATCTGCAGATGATGATCTGCCTGGATGATCATGGACCATAGGCTAGATAGTACAGAGACATGGGATTTAAAAAACAAAAACAAAAACAAAAACAAAAAAGCTGGTGAAATGTTTCCTTCTGATATTCTTCTGTACTCATAGGTTGGTGCCAATTTATCATCAAAGAGGCTTCCTCTGGAAGCTTCTGGGAGCAAAGGGAGAAACCCATAGCAAACATGGCAGAGAGTGAGTCCAAATTAGAGATCTTCATTTGTTCCCTCCCCTAGTAGCTCAGGGAACCCTAAAAAGAGGGAGGAAGAACTGTAAGAGTCAGAGAGTTTGGGGACACTAGGAAAACATGGCCCACAGAATCATCTAAGCAGGACTCCTAAGTGTCACAGAGACCAACATGGTGATCAGGAAGCCTGTATGGGTTCATGCTAGGTCCTCTGCATATATTTTATTATTTGTTTTTGTGGGACCCCCAACAGTGAGAGTGGAGGTATCTCTGACTCTCTTGTCTACTCTTAGGACCCTCTTCTTCCTACTGGGTTGCCTTATCTCCAGGCGTCATGTGGGGTATTTTACCAAGTCTCATTTTAATTTGATATGCTGTGTTTGTTTCATATTCTAGATAGGCCTGCTCTTTTCTTAAGGCAAACACAGGAGCAATGAATCTGGAAGAGAGTAGAGGTGTGGGGAAGAGCTAGGAAGAATAGAAGGAGGGGTTAATATAGTATGGATGTATTGTATGAGAGAAGAATAAAAAACGAAAACCTCACCAAACTGAGTTCAAGGCCAGCCTGGTCTACAAAGTGAGTTCCAAGACAGCCAGGGCTATACAGAGAAACCCTGTCTCGAAAACAAACAAACAAACAAAAAAACCAAAAACCAAAACCAAAAACAAACAAAAAAACCCAACCAACCAAACAAACAACCAAACAAACAAACAAACAAACAAAAAAACCCCTCTCTTTATGCCCTCCCATGGTCCCTTTTAGTTACCTGGCTTCTTATACATTTATTTCTACAGAGATACAAATATATAAAAATTAGAAGCTATAATGTATGTGTAAGAGAAAACACGTTTGTCTTTCTGAGTCTGGGTTACCTTAATAAATGTCTTCTAGTTCAATCCTTTTTTTTTTTTCCAGAAATGTTTAGGGTTTCATATTTTTATGGTTGAGTAAAACTCTCTCTCTCTCTCTCTCTCTCTCTCTCTCTCTCTCTCTCTCTCTCTCTGTGTGTGTGTGTGTGTGTGTACATCTTGGCTGATTCCAATTCATTACTACTGTGACTAGAGAAATAACAAGCATGGATATTGTCCAGGTTATGTTGTCAACTTGACACACATTTGCATCACCTGGGAAGAAGTAAACTCAGTTGAAGTATTGTTTCCATTGGTTTGTGGACATTTTATTGTGTATGTTTTATATGTAAGAGCCTACCTAGCTCCACTCTTGGTGCTGCCACAATGGGATAGATAATCCTGAGGTGTATGAAAAAGCAAAAAGAGCAAGCTCTGGAGAAAGCAAACCTCAAGAACTATTAGGTCTCCGGTTTTTAGGTTCTTGCTTTAATTTCTTGCTGTAGTTTCTCTTAATGATGAGCTGTAACCTTTAATCAAGTTGCTTCTGTCAATGTATTATTATAGCCAAAGAACAGATGTGCAAGCATAAATGTGTTAGGATGTACAGTCTTTTGAGGATATGCCAAGGAGTTAAAAGTTATTCTATTTTTCTGGGAAACCTCCGCCATGAAGTCCTTAGTGGTTACAATGCTTTAATCCTCAACAGAAGTAAATAAAGGTTCTTCCCATAAATTCTCTAAAGCACTTTCCATTATAAATATGTCAACCATTTTAATTGAGTGAGATACAATAGTAAGTAGTTCTAATTTGCATTTCTTAATACTCACTAATGTTAAACACTTTTAACATTGTTTCCTAGCCTTTTGTATTTCTTCTTTGAAGAACTGTGTGTTCAGTTTCTTTTTCTTTTTTTTTTAATGTGTTCTTTGTTTTCTTACTGTTCCCATTACCAAATTTCTTTTGTATTATGGATATTTTGCCTTCCAGAACATTATCTGACACAATTTTCTCCCATTCTGAATACTGTCTCTTCACTCCATTGAGTATTTCCTTTGATATGGAGATCCCTTTTGGTTCCTTGAATTAAATACTAAGATCTTTTTAAATTTTGCTGAAAACCGTTTTTCTTATTTTCAGAGTAGCTAGAGCCTTATTTGGACAGTTCTTACTTTTCCACATACTTGGAAATAATTTTCTCTAGCATTTTCAGATTTTTGACATTTTACATGAAAATATTTGATCCTTTTGAAGTTTCAAGGTTTTTATAGTTTTTGTTTGTTGTTTGTTTGTTTGTTTGTTTTTGTGGCAATTTTCTCTGTGTAGTCTTGACTGTCTTGAATTCCCAGAGATACACCTTCCTTTAAGGTGTGTTTTTCTCTGAATCCTTTTTCTGTTCTACTCTACTGCCATAGTGTCTGGGCTTGGTGGTTGTTTATGGGATACATCCCTAAGTGTGGCAGCCTCTGGATGGTTGTTCCTTCAGTCTCTGCTCTGAACTTTGTCTCTGTAACTCCTTCCATGGGTATTTTTTTGTGCTACTGATGTGTTGTTTTGGTTACTATAGCTCTGAGGTATAACTTAAAATCGGATCTAGTCATTCCTCAATGTTATCGTTTCCTCAGGATTCCTTTGGTTGTCAGTTTTTGTTTGTTTCTCAAGTGAATTTTTAGAATTGTTTTTATTCATTGATATGTGCACTTCATATGATTTTAGTGGCTATATAGTTGTTTTTGAAATGTACTCATAAATGGTTTCTGGATGATTTCATCTTAATACTGCATTATTTTTTCTTTTATTAATGATGTCTTTGTGAGAATATATGCCTGCCTAGGACTTTTGCAGTAATTTATGCAATTTGGTATATTGATGGATCTTCCTCGTGTCTGAGCATGTCCTCACACTTATATTAAGTCCTCACACTTAGTGCACTAAAGACAAAACTTGGTTTTGATTATAGATTCAGAGAAAGAGTGATATTTAGAGGCTTTGAGGGGAATACTGAACTTAAGGAATATTAGAATCAGCAGGAGTCTCCTTCTCTGCTCACAACCTGGCAACCAACCTGCTGTGACTCAGTACAAGGCTCAGGCATGACTGTCAATCAGAGTGTTTACACACAATATCTTCACACTCTGGCTTGGGCTTCTCACAGTCTGGCCTATGGGCTCTCCAAAGAATCCTAGTTTACTGGGGATTTCCAAGTATACAAGCTGGTCAAGAGGACCTACAGGAAACTTGGTCAGAATTTAGAATTAGTGTCTTTGACCTACAACTGAGAAATACTGCAAATGTGCCAGCACTGTCTTTCCCCGGTCAGGAGAGCTAAAAGAGCTAAAAGAGTTTCAAGAAAATTACATTTCATCTTTTAATAGAGAAATGATGTGGCCCTTATGCTGGAGAGTATTTGGATGATAGGTTTGATAGCAGCTATCTTTATCAAATCCAATCTGATATGATGGGGTAGTATTTGTGATAGATCATGATTTAGGTATATATGTTATTTGACTCAATTAATTGTGGGAATGAGACCAATTTTCCTAGCCAGAGAAATATATGACTTCAGTGTTGCTTATTAACTGAAAAGTGGTGGGGAAGCGAGGGCTTCATCAGTACTTCGTGTTCATATCTCAGCATGCTTCTTATTTACATTTATTGTATTTGCCTGCACCCAGACCCCTATTCAATCTTCAGTTCTCGATTTTGTAATTATAAAAGTAAATATGCCTTAGGGCCAAATGTTTATTATATGATTTTCTATTGCAAAATTGGTAGCTTGGGTTGTGTAAAATGCCCAATTTACTTGATTAAATAAGCAATTAGTTTAGTCATTTTCTCTCACATTAGTGCATGGATGCCTATATTTATTATTTTAATAAACTGTTTATCAGTGTGTTCTCTTTTATTTTTTGCTAAGAAAATATATTGTGAATAAAAGTAAAATTACTCCTGTTGTACTTCACATCTCCTGTCATGGAGATGTGAAGAAATATTAAAAATGCATATAATGCCATCAGAACTGTGTACAGTACTATGAAAGTCAAGTGGGGAGTGACGTGTGAAGAGTGACAAGGAAACAGACAGAAAAGGCTGGGTGTGGACCATATGACATCCAGGAGAGAGCATGTAAAAGCAACTATGTGGATGCTGTATGGAAGAAGGGCAGTTTTTGCTAGTACACAGAACGAAGAAAGACCTGTAGGACAATATGAGTCTAACTACTGCCGAAAGGGAAATTATCAAATAGTCTCAATAGGGAAGCATCGTGATTTAACTTACGATTCATAAAGAATTTTTGTTTATAAAACAGCTTGAGAGAGGCCAGTGTGACTCCATTAACACCAGCTATTAGCTAAGAAATTTGGGTAAGAAGCAGTCATAACTCTCAGGGAAGCTAAAAATTTACCAAGTTCTAAAACACATACTGAAGTTTAAGGAAACAATAATGAATGGTGAGTGCTGGGTTTAAAGGCGTGCTCCACCATGCCCGGCTCTTGCTGGGAACCTAACTCTTATATTTTTTTGGTTGTGAGCCTAGCCTCCAGAGCTCATGTCTCTAGTTACATATGTAGCGGAAGATGGCCTAATTGGCCATCAATGGGAAGAGAGGCCCCTTGGTCATACAAACTTTATATGCCCCAGTAGAGGGGAACACCAGGGCCAAGATGTGGGAGTGGGTGGGTAGGGGAGCAGGGCGGGGGATGAGGGAGGGTTTAGGGGACTTTCGGGATAACATTTGAAATGTAAATGAATAATAATTAAAAAAAAAAACAATAATGAGTGGTGAGGAATGGACACAAAATGGAGCCAGGGCTTTTTGTCTATTAATTACAAGCAAAATCATAGACTGATAAGTCACATCGTGCCCCTTGCTAGTGGCAAGGTTTGGCTTAGGACTTGGCCTAAGAGTCTGGAGGAAGAGTCTGGCATTTAAAGTAATGCTCTATTCCATCAGCTAATTAAGTGATGCCCAGGCACGAAGGCCAATATGGATATAGAAAATAGAGTGTAAACGAATAGAAAGTACAAAGGCAGTGGGGAACTAGGCTCTTAGAAGTTGTATGCCATAAGAACAGTTTTCTATTTCATCATGAAAAAGATGGAGAGCATTGGGATTTTGAGGAATAAATACTTAAGATCTTATGAAAACTAATAGAACTTTAAAAAATTTTAAATTGCTGAAGGGAAAATTAGATCTGGGGATACAGATTGAGAGCTCCAAGGCAGTAACTGTATACTAGGAGCTTGTGCCAAAATGTCATAATGTTTGTCTTGGAGGCAGGAAGCAGGGTACAATTTCTCTACAATATTTGTAGATGATGTATAAATGATTAGCAGTTTTTAAAAAAGGAAACAGTTTGACAATTTTAAACCCCTGTTCTCCTGAAGAAAACAGTTTAAGTCACATTTTGTGTTTTATTAAATCAGACCACATTGGAATTAATAGGAGTAGTATGACATGGGGTGACATTACTTAATCTACTTGGCTGTGAACCTTCTTCTCTTCTGGAAAGCACTGAACATATAAAAATAAGTATGTCCACCTGTGTCACTCATTTTGCAACACAAATTTCATATTTTAAGTTTATATCTGTCTCAAAAAGGAAATAAGAGAGGTTACTAGAGACATTGTCATAATCACTGCCTTCTCAGAGGACAATTTAAAGCTGAAATTTGAGAAGAGCAAAAGGATTCAAAATAAAGCCACAAAATGTGTTTCTACTAGATAGTATGTGACCATAAGGAAATATTAGAATTATTTTATATATAATAGTGATATTCCAAATGATTTTTAAGTATCTTTTTGAGGCCTCTATTGAGATATTGATAATGAGTTGCAAGATGTCTATGAACTGGCATGTGCACATGTGTGTATCACAGGAGAGGAAAATAATTCATTTTAAATAAGATGGCACATGAATTGTAATTAACTATACTGAAAGTTAGGTCCTTGTTTTGGTATATTATCTGCTGTGTGGAATTTAGATATGAAAACGTCTTTTAAATGTCTTTTATGTGGTCACACAAGGCAGATTCCTAGGGGGCATCTTACAGTGAGATAATCAAAGGTAATCATCTCAGGTTAGGTAGGGCACACATGGAGAAATCCAATATTCTAAATTCCTAGGATTAGTTGAACTCACAGGACGATAAATATTAATAAAATTCAGAATATCAGCTTGAAATAGAACCACTTTTTCTGTGACCAGATTCTTCTCCTTGATATGCATCATATATTATGTCAAGCTAGAATGGTATAGATGTAAACAGGTTAGAGAAAAGGGGGCATACCATATTACTTTACATTTCATCATCTATCTCAATGAGAACTGTGTGCCTTCTCTGCTACTTAGTGAATGGTTCCATTTATTGACTTGAAAAGCTAGTGTCATTCTCCAAAGCTGTGGATTGTGCTGGCATACACTTATGGGTCAAATAATAGAGAGAGCATTAATCATATTATACATTTAAATTGTACAAAAGTTTTGGCTAGATCACTGAATTAAAGCCTATAAATCATGCACCCATGTGTTAATTTCCTTTTCCCCTCTATAAATCTAACTCACTTATCATTCAGTTTTTTTGAAGTTGTATTGTATAAGAGTGTACAGTCAACACATGGCTTATTCACCCTAACTAAAAATCTAATGACAAACAAAAATAACAATTTCTTTTTTGGCCAACTTGATGAGCTAATGAGTTTAATGGAGGTACTACAGGACTTTGGATAAGGATTTACATATAGGACCAGGGATAGCATCCTCACTAAAAATTGAATCCTAACATAGGTGATGCTTTACTTTCTTTGTAGCTCTCTTTACAAAATGAGGGCTGTTTCACAAGTTTTAGATCCATTTTCAAGATGCTGATCTGGTGAGAACTTTCCTCCCTGAGCTGTAGTTTACTACGTCCACATCCTTTGGAAGGCTCTCTGTGAGTCTTGTTAGTTTTAGGAATTTCTTGAGAATTTGGGGGTTTGTTTACTTATAAGTGTCTAGAGCCTTCTGTCTTGCTTCTGTTGGGAATGTTTAAATTTAAGTCTCAGATTCCTGGGACCCAAGAGGTCCCCAGGAACAAACAGGGAGGACTTTATTCGAAATACCCAACAAAGGGGAGATATAATCTGTAGAGACCATATCCAGTGTATAGGCATGGCCCCCAGTTGAGGGATGGTGTCACCCACCTCAAAACTATTAAACCACAATTCCTCATACCAAAAGGAAATGCAGGGACAAAATGTAAAGCAGAAACTGAAGGAAAGGCCATCCAGAGACTGCCCCACCTAGGGATCCATCCCATCTGCTGACACCAAACACAGACATTATCGCTGATGCCAAATAGTGCTTACTGACAGGAGCCCAGTATAGCTGTCTCCTAAGAGGCTTTGCCAGAGCCTGACCAAAACAGATGCAGATGTACACAGCCAGACATTAGACTGAGCAGGGGAACCCTATAGGGAAGCTAGGGCAAGGACTGTAGGAGCTGAAGGTGTTTGCAACCTCATAGGACAAACAACAATATCAACAACCAGACTCCCCTCTCCCCCCCCCACACACCTAAAGCCCCCAGGGACTAAACCACCAACCAAAAATTACACAAGTGGTACTCATGGCTCTAGCTGGATATGTAGTGGATGATTGCCTTATCTGGCATCAGTGGGAGGGGAGCCCCTTGGTCCTGTGGAGGCATAGGGGAATGCTAGGTCAGGTCCCTAAGGCAGGAGTGGGTGGGCAGGTAAGGGAACACCCTCAAAGAGGGAGGGAGAGGGAGGAGGGGATAGGGGCCTTGTGGAGGGGAACCTGGGAAGGGGGATAACATTCGAAATGTAAATCAATAAAATAACCAATATAAAATAAATGTAATGGATGTTGCTACACAACAGGTAGTTTCCATGATCTTTATCCATACTTATTTCCTGTCCAAGAAGACACAAACATGCTGAACTGATATATTTTCCTTAGCAGGTCAATTGGTGAAAGATGATTGGGATGAAGCATATTTGGTAATTAGGGTCCCTTTTTCTAGCTATAACTCATTTTTAGTTTTTTTAATGCAGAGGTGAGATGAAGGATAATATAAATAGCAAATGTTATAGTTTTATTACTGTAGAGCATATTGCTATAAGAGTATCATTTTGAAACTATACTAATCTTTTTAAGATCTATGAATGAAATGTCAGAAATGGTGACATTGGGTTGATGTCAAGTTGTTTTGTGTGTAATTTGGGGTTCTCTTTACACATCTAGTTTCATTACAGCAAATTACTGGAGTCAATTCTGCATGGCTATAGGATGTTCCCTTTAGGATGGCGGTTTGAACTTGTACTCAGCCTTCCTTCTTTCCTGGTACCCAGTATTCCTCTCTCTAAAACCAGTAATGGAATGCAACTCATTGCTGACCTTTGCCCTCTCAGGGTTATCTTTCTGTTTTTGCTATGTAAACCTCTCTTCTTTTAGGACATTTATAGTAAGATAATAGCCATAAACTACTTTCTATATTTCTAATTGGTTCCCACATAAATAAATAACAATCCCAATTCTACTAAAATTTTTAATATACTAATAATAGTTTAATAAATGATATTGCATAGCTTTGGGTAATTAACTGTCTACCACAGTTATTTTACTCTACAGTAGAGAATCTGCATCTAAAATTCTATTCTTTATTTAACTACACACTAAATTTACTGATTCAGAACATTTCTAACATTTTTTAAAAGAATAATCTCATTTCTATAGTAAAGAGATTAATTGCAATAATGGTGTTTGTACACTCAGTTTTGAAGCCATAAACCTCAAGACACCCCCCCCCAAGGTTACACATGTGTTGTTTTTGAGAATACATATGATTTACTATTTAATTATGATTTCCTATAAAATTTATTTTGTATGTATTTTCCATATAATTATAACAAACTATATATACATTGCAGGTCAAACTATAGAGACAACATTAATCATAGTCTACAAATATATTATATTTGTATTCTACAAAATACAGAAGTACTTGAATATACAATCATGATTTTCATATTTTTTCTGGGTTCCTTTGGTTTTAACATGGAAACTGAGAACAAATCTATAAATTTAAAATACTCAAATAGAATAAAGTATTGAGGATTGCTAACTTACCTATATAACTTTTTTCTTGGTTAGATACTGGCATGCTGTTTATATCATTTTATATGTTCTAGAAAAAATTGACAAAAGTATTATATATTCCTTATAAATATTAGAGAAGGAATTGTCTACAAGGAGTAAATTCTATTTTTCATAATCCAGTGATCACTATTATTAAAATTTTATCCATATTTCTTTGACTGTTTCATTATGCATATATTTGTATATTGTAAAGTACAAGAGATTTGCTTTATTTATTGTAATTAATTAATCATCTTAACAGGAATAATTCAATGTAACTTAGTACATTTGTAAGTTGTGAAAGTATCATTTTTGTCTAATTCCAAAGCATTTCTCTCACTTTAAAATAAGATCCCACATACAACAAGCATTCACTCTCTTCTTTCCTTTTCTTCAAGTTACTTGTCACAAAACTATATCCCATAAGTAATATTAATACTACATGCACAATATAAATGTCTACAATGTTTTATTTTATTTTATTTTTTATTGGATATTTTCTTTATTTACATTTCTTTTTTTTTTTTTCCCTGAGACAACGTTTCTCTGTGTAGCCCTGGCTGTCCTGGAACTCATTCTGTAAAGCAGGCTTGCCTGGAAGTCAGAAATCTGCCTGCCTCTGCCTCCCAAGTGCTGGGATTAAAGGCCTGTGCCACCACTGCCCTGGTATTTACATTTCAAATGTTATTCTCATTCCCAGTTTACCTCCAGAAACTCCCAATCCCATCTCCCTTCTCTTTGCTCCTATGAGGGTGTTTCCCCATCCATCCACTGCCTCTTCCCTGCCTTTGCATTCCCCTGAACTGGGGCATCCAGTCTTCACAGGACCAAGGGCTGCTCCTCTCATTGATGCCTGACAAGGCCATCCTCTGCTACATATACAGCTGAAGTCATGGGTCCCTCCATGTGTACTCTTTTCTTGATGGTTTAGTCTCTGAGAGCTCTGGCGATGTTGGGTGCCAAGATATGGGGAAATAAAGGGGTGGTGGAAACACACATCCTGCCAGAGCTCTGGAGACTGCTGCAGAACCCCATGGAACTGCCTTGGGATGGGCATTGGGCTTCACAGACCACAGAACCCCACTCCAGGGAGGTGGGGAAGAGAAGTCTTGGCTCCGATTCTCAGGCACCACAAACAACTGGGTACCATGGGAGGAGAGCTGGGAGGGAAGTCAGGGACAACAGGTTCTCACTCTCAGACATCCCAGACACTGCTATATGCCACAGAAGAGCTGAGAACAGACTCTCAGGAAGACTCTAGAAGAGAGTCTGGCTAGCTCACTTGGCTTGCTCTATGGGCTGCTTGGCTTGGCTGGTGGCTGTGCCTGGAGTGCAGGGAGGCTTCTCAGCAGGAGGTTAGATGTGTGGCTCTTTAGAGGGAAACCTGCTTCATTACTCAAGCACAGTGAATCCTGATGAGCAGAGACCGTCCATGGTTTTAGAGCATTATTACAGGAGAGATTGAGAGAGAGAGAGAGAGAGAGAGAGAGAGAGAGAGAGAGAGAGAGAGAGAGAGAGAGAGAGAAGAGAGAAAGAGGTGAGAGTAAGAGGCAAGAGACAGAGGGGCAAAAGAGAGTAAGGGAGAGAGGAGAGGACAAGCAGCTCCTTTTATAGTGGGCTAGTTACCTTGCTGTTGTGGATGGGGGTGGAGTCTAGCCAGAATACCAGGAGCTTGGGAAATTGCCTATGTGACTGGTAGCCACAGTATTATGGCATTGAGGGCTCATGGTGTCAGGAGCCTAAAGTCTAAGGCATAGCTCATTGTTCTGTCCCTTGTAGAACTTTCTACTGGATCTCAGAGTAAGCCTCGCTCAACCAGAACACAGACTGCCTTTCATGGTACAACATGGGGGATCTGGTTGGTTGATATTATTTCAACCACGTGAGTATGTTTCTTCTATGGGGTTGCAAACCCTTTCAGCTCCTTCAATCCTTTCTCTAACTCCTCCACTGTGCACCCTGTGCTCAGTCCAATGGTTAGCTGCTGTTGGGGTCCACTGCCCGCAGTGGACTGGGTTCCTGGAGGATTGGCCCGAAGCTGAAATGAAACTAAGGGAGTGGGGGAAGAAAGAAGGTCTCCAAGGCTACATGGTTGCTTCTGCTTAGCACGACCGTTTAATGGTGGACAAGCATTTGGGGATAAAGGAAAGGAAACCCTGCCCCCAGTCTTCTGCGCAGGCGTTCTGGAGTTTTGCGGGAACCCTGAAGTCTCGTGACATCTCTCAGGTTGCGCAGGTGGGCTGGTGGTAGGTGGGCCTCTGGTAAGCTGGGCGGAGCCGGGTGACCTAGGAGACGTGCAGAACCTGCTGCAGGGGTACCGGGCTCTCTTAGCCTAGTTAACAACACAATGGATGCCATTGGGTGTGGCACGGCTCTGGCCATTTGCACCAACTGTGTTGGTGGGGAAGGACACCACAAGCTGCCTCTGTATTTGTCAAGCTCTGGCAAAGCCTCTCAGGATTCAGGTATATCAAGATCCTGTCAGCAAGCATTTCTTAGCATCTACAATAGTGTCTGGGTTTGGTAACTGTATATGGGATCCTCAGGTGGGGCAGTATATGAATGGCCTTTTCTTCAGTCTTTGCTCCACACTTTGTCTCCATATTTCCTCCCATGAGCATTTTGTTCTCCCTTCTAAGAAGGACCAAAGGAACCATCCACACTTTGATCTTCCTTCTTCTTGAGTTTCATGTGGTCTGTAAATTGTATCTTGGATATTCTGAGTTTTTGGCTAATATCCACTTATCAGTGAGTGCATATGATGTGTGTTCTTTTGTGATTGGATTATCTCACTCAGGATGATATTTTCTAGTTCTGTCCATTTGCAAGAATTTCATGAAGTCATTGTTTTTAGTAACTGTGTAGTACTCTATTGTATAAATGAATCACATTTTCTGTATCCATTCCTCTGTTGAGGTACATCTGGGTTGTATCCAGCTCCTGGTTATTATAAATAAGGTTATTATGAACATAGTGGAGCATGTGTCCTTGTTATATGTTGGAGCATCTTCTGGGTATATGCCCAGGAGTGAAATAGCTGGGTCCTCAGGTAATATGTTCAGTTTTCTGAGGAACAGCGAGACTGATTTCCAGAGTGGTTGTACCAGCTTGCAATTCCACCAACAATGGAGAAGTGTTCCTCTTTCTCCACATCCTCACCCTGCTGTCACCTGAGGTTTTTGATCTTAGTCATTCTGAGTGGTGTGAGGTGGAATCTCAAGGTTATTTTCATTCACATGTTTCTGATGACTAAGGATGTTGAACATTTCCTTAGGTTGAGAATTCTTCGTTTAGCTCTGTACCCCATTTTTAAAAGGGTTATTTGACTCCTACAATATTTTTGTCTGTGTTTTGTTTGGTTTCTTTCTCTTAGCATAACTGGTGTGTGTGTGTGTATTCCATGTAAGAGTATGTTTATATATGTGGGGGCACACACATGGCTATCAGATTAATGTTGATGCCTTCCTTTATCATTTTCCTTTTTTGTATTCTGTTCTGGGGGAGATTCCCTACCTGCTGCCCTAAGAGTAGGACTTGACTACAGCTCATTTTTCATGTTCTTCCCCACTATGGAACGAGCACTGGATCCAAGCCAGCCTCAAATGTATTCTCTGCAGGGTTAACGTAAGAACCAAGAAAATAGGACCCTTTTTTTCTGGTAGAAACATCAGGGAGGCATGAGTCCAGGGTCTTACTGACTTTAACCTATAATATAATAGGTTAACATATAATATAATATAATATAATATAATATAATATAATATAATATATATGATATAATAAATATCTGAAAGACATCACATGGATTAACCTAGACCTCATTGAGAGGTGCAACAGCAGAGAGATGAGAAAGGATAGAGTAGGTTTGGCTAAGGAAAGATGGGAAGAGAGAAAATCAAAAGGATGGACAACCAGTGACTGTGGCAGCCGGGGATTCATCCCATAATCAGCCACCAAACATAGACACGATTGCATATGCCAGCAAGATAGTGCTGAAAGGGCCCTGATATAGCTGTCTCGTGGGAGGCTATACCAGAGCCTGGCAAACATGGAAGTGGATGTTCACAATCAGCTATTAGATGGAAGACAGGACTCCCAAGGAAGGAGCTAGAGAAAGTACCCAGGGAGCTGAAGGGGTCTTTAACTCTATAGGTGGAATAATAACATGAACTAACTAGTACCCCCAGAGCTCAGGTCTCTAGCTGCATATACAGAAGAAGATGGCCTAGTTGGCCATCATTGGGAAGTGAGGCCCCTTGGTCATGCAGACTTTATATGCCCCAGTACAGGGGAATGCCAGGGCCAAGATGTGGGAGTGGGTGGGTAGGGGAGCAGGGCCGGGAGGGGGGAGGGTATAGGGAAATTTCTGGATAACATTTAAAATGTAAATGAAGAAAATATCTAATAAAAATTGGAAAAATAGTGATTAGGGAGACCCAATGACATTTCTATAATTTAAATCTTAGTCAGTGTTCTATTGCTGTGAAGAAACACAACTATCACAGCAATTCTTAAAAAGGAAAGCATTTAATTGTGGATGGCTTACAGTTTTAGAGGTTTAGTCCATTGTTATCACGGCTAGGAAGCATGGTAGCATGCACAAAGACATTGTGGTACAGAAACAATTGAGAGTTCTATATTCAGATCCATAAGCATCAGGAAAAGAGAGAGCCACTGGGCCTGGCTTGGGCTTCTGAAACCCTAAAGTCCACCCCTAGTGACACACTTCCTCCAGCAAGGCCACACCTCTTAATCTCTTTAAGTAATGGCACTCCCTAATGACCAAGCATTCAAATATTTGAGCCTTATGGAGGCCATCCCTATTCAAACTACCACACTCTTTTGGTTTTCTCTCTTAAGTTCTATAATTTTACAATATAGTCTAGAAATCTCTATTCAGTGGATTAATTCTGAACTGAGTTTTCTTTTCATTTACAGTCTAAAGAACCTAGAACAAGAGAACTGAACTCTGCCTACCATTTCAGTCTTCTGGTTTCCCTGTGTTTTCAGCTGCACAGACATGGAGATGGCTGTCTCTCAGTGTCCCAGGAGCCTCAGGTTCTTACATTGCCCGAGACTATCCCTTCTCAGGCCAATCTCTAATTCACTGTGGCAGTATCAGGTTAACTGTAAACATCTGGGGCATTGGTTAGTCTTCTTCGTACTGTTCTTATAGCTAGTTATTTAGCTCTTTACAACTAAGATCTTGTAACAGAGAAGTGGCAAGATAAACCACTTTCTAAATTGTTTATTATATTTATCATTATTGTTTTTATTGATCTTTTTCTTCAAGACACGGTTTTTCTGTGTAGCCTTGGCTGTTCTGAGATTTGCTGCATATACCAGGCTGTTCTCAAACTCACAGATCTGCTTGCTTCTGACTCTCGAGTTTTGGGATTAAAGTGCCGGCATCTCCTAGCTGCTAATTTTTAAAATCATATGTCTATGTGTATATTTGAATGTGGGTTTGTGCGCTTAAGTACCCAAGAAGGCCAAAAAAAGGGCACTCAATCTCCTGGAGCTGTTATTATGAGCCATGCTGTGCGGTTGCTGGTGTTAAAACTCAGGTTCCCTATAAGAGCAGCGAGTGACCTTAGCCACTAAACCATTTCTCCAGTATACAAGATAAGTCATTTTCTTTAACAAATGTGATGGATTGGTAGTTTAAAATGAAAAAATTTAATTAAATGTATGTATTATGTATTCATGTATGTATGGTTACTGAGTCAGAGACAAGGGGCAGACTATGGCATCCTGCGGGCTGAGGGGCAGTAATAAACCATGGTGGCAATAGAGGATCTGAGATGATGAGGTCAGATACTTGAGCTGAAGAAGCAGTGCTGTCTACTGTGTACCTCCTCTCAAGGATAAAGGTAATGTGGGAGATGGAGGGCTGACAGGAGATGCTCATAGGTGATTCCCAGGGAGGTGTCTCTGAGAAACACTTGCAGCTACTTCCCCAAAGCTAAATGTTTCCAAAGATGCTTGAAACAGTTGTGTAGAGAACAGGATGGACCAAACTGGGAGATGGCTGAGCACCGGATTCCCCTTGTGATTCTCAGAGTGCTGTGAGGTGAGGCTTCTGTGACCTCACAGGGTAAATCCCTGCCCTAGTAACAGCAGAGTGCTTAGCCTGAGGACAACTCAGAGTCCAGCAAGGAGGGCTGGGAGTCACACTGAGCACGTGTGTCTGCCCAGGCTTGGGCTGTTTTTTGGGATGGACACTCCCTGAAATTCATCATGTGAGTAGCTCACTCATTGCGAGGCACTTCTTCATTGGGGTCTTAAGTGGGGTAGACAGAAATAGAGAGAGGGACTTGAAGTGTTTCTGACTGAAGACATCCCACCCTAAGAAGAAGTAGAAACAGATCAGAAGTCTTACAATAGTGGGAACAGCCACTCAAGACTGCAGGAAGAAGAACCCCTCACTCACTAGGAGGAAAGAAAGAAAGAAAAAAAAAAAAAAAAAAAAAAAAAAAATATATATATATATATATATATATATATATATATATATATATAAAATCTGCACCAGAACCCCAGCCTAGGACAGGAAGGAGGGATCAGGCTGTTGTCATGCCCACATTTGACTGTTACACACAGCTTGTCCAGGGAAGGAGGCAGAGCATCCCTGGCACTGGTGTCTGATCTTCCCTGAGGACTTCAGTCCCTGGTAGTAGCAGTCTTTGCATGTGTACTCAAAGAGCTGCCATAGTATTCGACAAACATCAATGTCAGTATCACGGGAAACACCATGACAGCACCCTCCTCTTTCATTCTGTACTTAGACACATGTTTTCACTTTGTATGTGTGTTGTATGTGTGCTTATGTATGTGCCCATGTCTGCAGGTTCACATCCATTTGTGTGAAAGTGCATGAGGAGGACATGGACTGATGCCACATATCTGCTACAAATAGAGTCAGGGTAATTTATGTTCAGGCTTTAAGAGAGAAAGCACGGTCATTCCTCATGTTACATTTAGGCACATGGGAAGAAGCTGGAGAGAGGCGTGGTCAGGCCTCTGTTATCTCATATAGCCTGTTGCTATGGTTAAAGGCTGTGGTGTTGGTGTGAGGGAGCTCAGGGATAGGCTGGGTTCTGGAAGGAACTGCAGGTGTGTTGGGAGAAATATATATAGATCTCCATGATAAAGTCCTGACTAAACCTCAGTGTGCTATACTGAGAGATAGGAGTGAGGAAGTGTATGAAGCATAATGTGGTCTTTGAAGTGACCTTTAGCAGGACCTGTGCTACAGCAGTAGAAATGGTTGCAGTAAGTATCAGCAGTGTGTGTGTGTGTGTGTGTGTGTGTGTGTGTGTATGTGTGCACATGTGCACGCCAACAAACTTGCCAAACAAGTACTCAGGGAGACAACATCTACAACTTACCAGAGAATAAGCCTAGGGAATGGTCACACCCAGTTTGTATCACATGAAAAGACTCCAGGCTCCAGACCAGTGCAGGATGAAGCTCCGCTGTTGTGCCCTAAGCCAGGGACATCTATCAGCTATGGCAGCCCATAGAGTCCAGGGCAGGTAGGAGATGGTCCAGAGTCCTACTATTTGGGCTTCTGAAGGGACTTTGCTTCTTCACAGTAATAATCTTGTCTTTTATGTCCCAAGGTTGTCTCCAGCATGACCAAAAGCATTTACTCAACAGGACATATCATTCCAGCACTCTACCTAACCCTGCACACTATACATAATTATATTTAAATTGTATGTTAGTGTGCATGGTCTGGGAGTATATATACGGGAGTGCATGTGCCTTCAGGTATAAAGGCATACAGGAAAGAGCAGGAGCAAGGACCAGAATAGCAGTGGCAGGGGCTCCATGAAGTTCTTGAGGTGTTTCTTATTTAACACAATAGGAGTTATGTTAAGCCAGAACAGCAGTAAATACAAGGGTGCCTGCCAAATGGCATGCTATATATAGACTCAGGGAGAAGACACCATACACGTGCCAGGAAGAGAGGCCTCTGGAAGAAACTGTAAAGTCAGTACCTGCTTTTAAGACTCAAAGCTCATGCCTATAAGTGATTAAATACTTACATTGTCCCCTATGTCATGTAAGGGAACACATGCTACACAGGTTCATAAGGAAGTGCTCTCCCAGGACCTTTTTCTGTGGCTTCTTTAAACATGAACTTTCCTAGAAATCTGTATTTTCAACTCACAGGCCCTTCCCTGCATGGATACAGACATTGATATCACATCCTCTCTTAGTCTATTTCATATTTATATTTATGGGTATTAATGTATTTGTGAATGAATCTGTGTACATTTTGTGTGTGTGTGTGTGTGTGTGTGTGTGTGTGTGTGTGTGTGTGAAGTTGTTTCTTTAGTGACATTCTCAGAAGTCATCAACTACCATGATGAAGTCAGGGAGGGAAACTTCCTGAAATGCTGCTTTCTGGGAAATCCTACTATAAGCTGTGTTTAATGGTGGTGAAGAGACAGGTTGTAGGCCAAAATTTCAATCAATTTGATACCAGTCCAAAAGGCACCTGTGTGCCTGGACACCCTTTGAGCTTTCCTAAACAGAGTGAGGCTTGGCCTCTGTGACCTCACATAAGGGGTCACTCATGGTTAAGTGTATGCCCTAGTACTCAAGGCAGCAGAGTCCATGATAGGAGAAGGTGGCAGGGATCCTTTCTAGGTAAGCCAGTGCAGAAAAATCTTTGGGTAAAGACCCGATCTCACGTCAGGACATGTACTTGACAGAGGGCTTTTTGTGAAAGGGGTGACTAAGGCACAGTTCAGTGTCTGAGGACTTTTGATGGCCAGGACAGATGTGGTAATAGCAAGGACTAGAGGGATATCCTCACAAAGCATGGCCATGTACAACACATAGAAAGAAGACCCATCCCATATAGTAAATTGTGAAGATCTGTACAGCCTTTAATGCCTGAGCAAGACATTTGGAGGACTAACCTCTATTGTTTCTCCTAACTTCCTGTGATATTCCATCATGGGACCTCCAGAAGGAGGGAAATACATCAAGGGGCCTTGGTGAGACTCTGGTGGCTCTCACAACTTAGGAGCAACAATCTTTCTACATGAGTTCATGGGTACTCTCTACCACAAGCATGGACAGCTATGCAACAGGATGGGTTTTCCCAGACAGCCTTTTATTAATCTTTCTATTTGTATAATGTATAATTTGTTTTACCTGGACTATAAGCTATATGTGTCAATGTCTGAGCATGTTTCCTAGAGGATAGGTCAATGATGTTCTGAGTACAATTGAGATGCTAGAGAAGAATACTAAATATGTATATCAATATCTTTATCTTTCATCCCCAGGAATATTGACCATAGATCAAGGCTAACAACAAAGTAGCTTTGGACAAATATGAACTCAAAAGTATACTAAAACCCTAAAAAAGATTCAGTTACCCTGACCCTGAAGATTTCTGAACCTAGACAAGTAGGACTGAAAAGAAAGAGAACTGGCCAAATACAGCAGAAAAAAGTGTGTGCCTTGGCCAAATTGTGACCTTGAAGGAGGACAGGTCCAAAACAAGTATAGATGTGGGTCTAGGCTTATCCCTGACCCTTAAGGAGGCCCAGGCCAAAAGCAAGAAGCGATGTGGCCTGGGCCTATCCCTGACCCTTAAAGAGGCCTGGGCCAAAAGCAAGAAGCGATGTGGCCTGGGCCTATCCCTGACCATTGAAGAGGCCCGGGCCAAAAGCAGAAGTGGTGTGGGCCTGGGCCTATCCTTGACCCTTGAAGGGGCCTGGACCGAATACAAGAAGTGGCATAGGCCTGTGCCTACCCTTGACCCTCAATGCAAGAAATGGTGTGGGCCTGGGCCTATTCCTGATCCTTGAAGAGGCCTGGGCTGAATACAAGAAATGATATGGCCTGGGCCTACCCTTGACCCTTGACGAGGCCTTAGCCAAATGCAAGAAGCAATGAGGGCCTGGACTCATCCCTGATCCTTGAAGATGCCTGGTTGAATGTAAGAATTCATGTGGCCTGGGCCTATTCCTGACCCTTGAGGATGACTGGGCCCAATGTAAGTAGAGATGTGGGCTTGGGCCTATCCCTGATCCTTGAAGAGTCCCGGGCCAAAAGCAAGAAATTGTGTGGACCTGGGCCTATCCCTTTTTTTGAGGAGTCTTCTCCCAAAACTAGTACAGTTATTGGCCCTGACCCTGAATATGCCCAGATCCAAACCAAGTAGAGATGTGCGCAAGTTGTGCCATCTTTTGACCTTGAAGAGGCCTGGGCCAAAAAAGGAACAACTGTGGCCTGGGCCTATCCCTAGTCCTCAAAGGCCCTGGCCCAAAGTAGACAGATGTGGACCTAGGTCCTGACCTCTAAGAAGCCTGGACCCTAAGCAATCAGAGGATATTGATATGGGCCATTCCTTCAAATAAACCGGCATGGTCCATTCTAAGAAAGAGAGTATTTCTAATCCAAACCCTGGTGCTGAAGACAGACACGCCATATAAAAACAAAATGTGTAAAGGCCAGACCCTGAACCTGATGATGTCTGAGCCCAAATGTAACACTGAAATTATCTTGGATTAACATTTAACCAAGGAAGCCTTGACCCAAAGAAAAAAAAGTGTGGTCTGGCCAAGCCTAAAATGAAACAATATTGTAGTTAGTGTACGATGAAGTGATCTAATTCAAGGTCTTAATTTCAATTGATGCTATGATTATTTATACATATTCATCAATGAAGATGCATCTTGGCTTCTTCAATAATCCCAGACTCAATACATCCTTTACTGTACTGACTTATAAAAGCTGACATCTTGATTCCCTGACGTGTGGATCACACACATATACTTCACAGGCTTCATCCTTAACACAGGGGAGTAGGATGACACCATCACCATAAAAGGGAACAAACCAAAGCCTCATTTCTGACCTCGGCCAATCCATACAATATATTTGGACTTACTGACAACCATTCCTGCACAGATGACTGACATCTGATCATAGGTTGTGAACTCTCATCAATGATCATCTGGAAGCTGCTTGTGTACCACTATGGTTTGTGGGCTGCATCTGGCATTCTTCCAAAGGAGGCAACGCTCTCAGGTGTGTTAAGACCATACCATTGCTTTAAAGTGGTCATACATGAACATAACAAGGAGATACTTTAGATACCTTGGAATCAAAGGTGTTCGAGCCCCACTCAGAAATTCTCTGTGCCCAGGTCTGTCCAGATGAGGACCTTCAGAGACAAAGGAGAAGCTGACCTCAAGTGTGACCTGAGCCATACCCACTACTCCAGGAAGGTTGGACACAGTTTAACCACAAGGAGATCTGGTTGGATGAGTGCAATGATGGTGAAGGCCATAAAGTGACATCAGTGGGATCCTGGCAGCTTCCTGACTACAGAGTACCCTGGGTCCAGCTTAAACTCAAGGGTGTGTGGGCCGCACCCTTTTTATCATCCTGAACAATACTCATTACAAGGAAGCGGCGACCACACCAAGGCCTTGTAGTCTGACATTATTCTTTAGCAGGCATTTCATGCCCTAGCATTGTGTATATAGTTTTCAATAAATATAACCATGTCTTTTCTTGAAATGCATATTTTGGCTCTTTCCCTGTATTTCTGAATGATTGTTTTCAAACCTCTATTGAACTTAAAACAGGTTGTGATGGTTACAAACACAAGTGTGCATAGCTAGCACATCTCTTTCTCACCTGCTGTCTCCATATGCATGGCACATATTTGTATGCTCACACTTCATCCTGAATGTGAGTGTAACTTGGTCCATGGTTTGTATCTTTGCCTTGGGACCAAGTAAGTAGGAGCCCTCACCTACTGAATAGTAAAATGTGCTATGTTCCTTCAAATAGATGAATTATAGGTCAATGTCTGCAACTCTAGGCTTGCCCCTGATGATCTTGGAAAGTTTAGGTGACAGATTTTCTGGCATGTTCACTCTCCATCTACATACATCTCTGTGTCCCATTCCGATGGTCTTTGTTAATGTATGTTATTCACAGTGCCCCAAGACCTTTGTATGGGGTCTCAGTGAACATCATCCTATGGCTTTTCATGGTCTGGTAAATATCCCTTCATTACAGTTGGGTATCCATGGTCACAGGGCTTTTCCTTCCGATCCAGGCTTGATTTACTCCATTCCCCACACTTCCTTTTCCTTCAGAGACATGAGAGTCCATCAGACGGTATGAAAAGAAAGGTCAATGATCACATATTTCACTATTTTTTTTCCATAGACTTTCAGGTGACATCCTAAGGAGGTCTGAGCTGCAGCTACCTGGCTGATCCCAGTTCTAGACAGGGATTGCAGAATCTGAATGCAGTGTATTTGGGCCAGCATCAGAAGGAAGGGCATTAGCAGTTAATGCTGTGAGTTAGAAGCAGAACAGACTTTCCAGGGATGGGGAGAGGGAATGATTGCTAAAAATATTTGAGTCATCTCACCCAAAGCTCTTATCACATTCCTTGATGGATTTTTTTTAAATACTGTTTTCTGCCTATTGATGGATTGATTTGGGGATTGAAAAATGGTGAGAAACTCCACAAGTGAACCTTAGTGTGTGTACATGAAGGTCCTATTACTATATATGTGGACTTTTTTTTTTTTTAAGCATAGGCTATAACCTAACAAAGTAGCCCTGGCTAAAATCAAAGGAGCCTGGATGAAACCTAATTGTGAGAACTCCAGGAAAAAACCTGATAGGAAAGTAGCCCAGCCAGAACATGAATTCAGAACAGCCAATGACACATTCTCAACTTCAGGAGTCAGGGATCAAACATCATCCCTGTATAACCAGAACAAACCAAGTTCCCAAAGGAGACAGGATGTATCCTGAAACCAAAGGTCCCCAAGCTAAACCTTCAAACACAAGGACCCTGGCATGAGGAACCTCCTTTGAGTTGCTGGTCATGGAGGCCCAAGAGACTCCCTAAAATTATAGATTACTGATGCTTTCCTTAATCACTTCCTAGGAATTGGAGGTAAGACCCTATTGCTGAAAATACCAAGCGTTTGGGACATAAGACTCAGGAAATTTGGTATAGATGTGATACTAAAACCTCCTCCATGAGCACTAGCTTTCAGAATCCTGACAGGTTCTATAGAAGCTACCAAGAGAGGGACACAATCAATCGTGATGCCTATTAACCACCAAGTGACCAACACGATAGGGTGTCAACAGTGACAACAGTGGTACTCATCGGGTGATAGATAGTCTGTGTCATTGGATTTAAATTATGGCTTGCTCAACAGGGAAATCCTGCCTGTTACTAGAACCCTAACTAATTACCCATGGCTACTGAGGTCATGGATATTATGACAAAGTCTGCTATTGACACTTTACTAAACCACTGTAATTCCTGACTATTCTCCATATCCTAATAACCACAGGGTGGGTGTCTCTCAGAAATGACATAGAAGCTGCACCCATAAAACAATAATATGGCTGCTTAAAGGAAGCCTAAACAAGGACAATAGTAGTGTGGGTGGGGGAAACCTAAAGGGGACTTATCCTGAGATAAAGAGCTATAAGTTACTAAGCACTGCTAAGAGAGGGACTTAGTTGTCCCCTCGGTTGAGCCCCCTAACTGGCTTTCCCATACCTAGTGGTCAGACCTGAAAATATGCACATGTAAGCATCACTGAACAGACCCATCACATTGTAGGCATACATTTATATACTTTTAATATATAAGGATTAAAAGGGTGTGGGAGAAGGGAAATGGTAGATTTAAAAGGAGTGCAAAAACAATGTTTTAAGTTTAAAGATTATAAAAATTTTAGAAACTATTTAATGGAAGTCTTTGACTGGGTTAGATGTTCAGTATTATAATATTTATGCAGTGGAACAGCTTTGTATTTATATTGTATTTCAACAGTCCTGCCTCCACCCCTAGATCTTAGTTATCAAAAGAAGTAAAAAAATCAGACATTACAATATCATGTTGAATATGTGGGTTTTATGGTGGCAGCGGACAGCTACTTTGAGCCTTAAACTCAGCTGACATTCCAGGTTATAATGTTCTATCCTTTCCTACAACCCCCATACCACCCATCCATTCCCCCAAGCCTCGTCTCTCATATTAAAATCTATTCTTTCATCTGGAAGGAAGACAACACAGAAGAGAAGACTACAGGCATGCTCAGCTTCTTTATGGATCCACAGAACCCTTCTATGCCTTCAGTTTCAGATTTATACAAGCATTTGTGTCTGTCAGATTCCAGGAAGCCAGGAATTATAAATATGTTTTTAAGTTTCCCATTTCAATGACCTAAGGAAAATACATTTAGATATGGCATCTATTTTCTCACACCTCAAATGCACTTACAATGCTTTTGGGCTATCTACATACATATTAAAGCATTTTCACTTTTTATGCAAATCATGTGGTTAGTTGGTTCATGTCAGGAATAAAGCTTTAAGATGCATGCAATTCACTAAGGAAAAAACTGATGAAATGAGAAAATTTGACTAGATCAAAGAATGCCTGTACTATTACAGGTTATGTACCAACTAGGGCCTTGGGTGCCTAAATCATAGGTGACTTCTAAAGTATGTGGTTTTGAATATTCCACATTTCCAACTGTTCAAGCAATCGTTATTTTGTTCATTTCTAATATCTGTTTTGAGTTTTGAGACACAGTATTGCTACATACACAGTCCTGGCCTTGAACTGACTTCACTCCTCTTTTCTCTGCCCCTTAAGTGATGTTAACTACCAATACTCAGAATCACATTTTACTTAGACTCCCCCACCCCCAAATGGCCACAACTATCCAAAGAAAGTTTCCTACCAGGCAATACACAGCCATCGCACACTCTAAAGATCCATAGAGGAAACAGAAACCAAGGAACAAAACACACCACAAGCAAAGAAAAATCCAGAAACCAGCACCTAGACCTATAATCATCCTAATTCCAGATCCCTAGATGCGTCTCTAATATATGATTCAACAGCCAAAACTTCTTTACTATAGTCCAGCTATCCTACCACAGCAGTCCCTGAATATTCCAACATAGATGAAGTACAAGAAAAACCAAACTCTACATGAGTATGATAGGGTTCCTTAAAGAGGAAATAAATAAACCATTTAAAGGAATTCAGAAAAACACAAAAAAATGGAAGAAAGTGAATAAAACTTGAGCCAGTTCAAGACCTGAAAATGAAAATGGAATTGAGGAAGAAAATCCAAACTGAGGGAATTCTGAAAATGAAAAATTTAAGAATTTGAACAGGAGGTACAGAATACAAGAGATGGAAGGGAGAATCTCAGACATTGAAGACACAACAGAAGAAATGGATACATTAGTCAAAAAAGATGTTAAATCTAAAAAACTCCTGACAGAAAACATCCAAGAAATCTGTGAAACCATGAAAAGACCAAACATAAAAATAGTAGGAATAGAGGAAGGAGAAAAATCCCAGCTCAAAAGCCCAGAAAATTCTTTCAACAAAATTCTAGAAGAAAAATTTCCTAACCTAAAGAAGGTGATGCCAAAAAAGGTATAAGAAGCATACAGTGTACCAAATAGGTGGATCATAAAAGAAATCCCCCTTACCACATAATAACCAAAACACTAAACATACAGAACAAAGAAAGAAATTAAAAGCTGTAAGAGAGAAAGACCATGTAACATATAAATGGTAGAACTATTAGAATTATACCTGACTTCTCAATGGATACTCTGAAAGACAGAAGGTCCTGGAGAGATGTGCTACAGACTCTAAGAGACAACAGATGCCAGGAAAGATTTTATACCCAGCAAAACTCCCAATGACCATAGTTGGAGAAAACAAGATACTCTAAGATAAAACCAAATTTAAGTAATATTTGTCTACAAATCCAGCCCTATAGAGGGTGCTAGAAGGCAAACCCCAACATAAGTTCAACTACACCAATGGAAAACATGGGATAACTCCAGACTACCAAAATCAAATGAAGGGAAACACACACACACACACACACACACACACACACACACACACACACACACCCCTCAATATCTATTCCCTAAAGACAAGAGCAACCAAGTTTGTAAAAGAAACACTACTACAGCTTAAATCACAAAATCACATATTGATCCTCACACACTTATAGTGGGAGATTTCAGTCCTGCATTCTCACCTATAGAAAGGTGATCCAAGCAAAACCAGAAAAATGCTGGAGCTAACAGACATCATTATAAGCCAAATATATTTTTTTCAATTAGTTTTTATTAGATATTTTCTTAATTTACGTTTCAAATGTTATCCCAAAAGTTCCCCCCCTCCACCCACCCTGTTCCCCTGCCCACCCACTCCCACTTCTTGGTCCTGGCGTTCCCCTGTATTGGGGTATATAAAGATTACAATACCAAGGGGCCTCTCCACCCAATGATGGCCGACTAGGCCATCTTCTGCTACATGTAGAGCTAGAGACACATGTTCTGGGGGTTCTGGTTAGTTCATATTGTTGTTCCTCTTCTAGGGTTGCAGACACCTTCAGCTTCTAGGGTTCTATCTCTAGCTTCTCCATTGTGGGCCCTGTGTTCCATCATATAGATGATTATGAGCATCCACTTCTGTACGAGACAGCTTTATCAGGTTCCCTTAAGTAGGCACTAGTTGTCCTATGCAGTAGTGTCTGAGTTTAATGACTGATTATGAGATGGATCCCTCTCTGTATGGTCCATTCTTTCATCTTAGCTCTAAACTTTGTGTCTGTAACTCCTTTCATGGGTATTTTGTTCCCTATTCACAGGAAGAATAAAGTATCCACTCGCTGGTCTTCCTTCTTGATTTTCTTGTGTTTTGGAAATTGTATCTTGGGTATTCTAAGTTTCTGGGCTAATATTTATTTATCAGTGAGCACATACCCAATGACTTCTTTTGTGATTGGGTTACCTCACTAAGGATTATATCCTCCAGATACATCCATTTGCCCAAGAATTTCATTAATTCATTTTTTTAAATAGCAGAATAGTACTCCATTGTGTAAATGTACCACATTTTCTGTATCCATTCCTCTGTTGAGGGACATCTGGGTTTTTTCCAGCTTCTGGCTATTATAAATAAGGCTGCTATGAACATAGTGGAACATATGTCCTTTTACCAGTTGGAACATCTTCGGGTATATGCCCAGGAGAGGTATTGCAGGATCTTTCGGTAGTACTATGTCAAGTTTTCTGAGAAAACACCAGACTGACTTCCAGAGGGTTGTACAAGCTTGCAATCCCACCAACAATGGGGGAGTGTTCCTCTTTCTCCTCATCCTCGCCAGCATCTGCTGTCACCTGAATTTTTGATCTTAGCCATTCTGACTGGTGTGATGTGGAATCTCAGGGTTGTTTTGATTTGCATTTCCCTGATGATTAAGGATATTGAACATTTTTTCAGATGTTTCTCAGCCATTCGGAATTCCTCAGTTGAGAATTCTTTGCTTAGCTCTGTACCCCAACGTTTTGCTGCTTACAAGAAACACACCTCAGGAAAAAAGACAGACACTACCTCAGAGTGAAAGGCTGGAAAACAATATTCCAAGCAAACAGCCCAAAGAAAAAAGCTGGGGTAGCCATTCTAATATCGAATAAAATAGACTTTCAACCCAAAATTATCGAAAGAGACAAAGAGGGGCACTTCATATTCATCAAAAACAAAATCTTCCAAGAGGAACTTTCAATTCTGAATATCTATGCTCCAAATGCAAGGGCAGCCACTTTCATTAAAGAAACTTTAGTAAAGCTTAAAACACACATTGCATCTCACACAATAATAGTGGGAGACTTCAACACCCCACTCTCATCAAGGGACAGATCCTGGAAACAGAAACTAAACAGAGACTCAATCGAACTAACGGAAGCTATGAAACAAATGGACTTAACAGATATCTACAGAATATTTCATCCTAAAACAAAAGGATATACCTTTTTCTCAGCACCTCATGGCACCTTCTCCAAGATTGATCACATAATTGGCCACAAAACAGGCCTCAACAGATTAAAAAATATTGAAATTGTCCTATGCATCCTATCAGATCACCATGGACTAAGTCTGCTCTTCAATAACAACATAAGTAGCAGAACACCATCATTCACTTGGAAACTGAACAACATTCTACTCAATGATACCTTGGTCAAGGAAGAAATAAAGAAATTAAAGACTTTCTGGAAAATCTGGATGAAATGGATAACTTTCTCGACAGATACCAAGTTCCAAAGTTAAACCAGGATCAGATTAATGACCTAAACAACCCTATATCTCCTAAAGAAATAGAAGCAGTCATTAATAGTCTCCCAACCAAAAAAAGGCCAGGACCAGAATGGTTTAGTGCAGAGTTCTATCACACCTTCAAAGAAGACCTAGTTCTAGTTCCTCTCAAACTATTCAACAAAATAGAATCTAAAGGTACACTACCCAATTCAATCTATGAAGCCAAAATTACTCTGATACCTAAACCACATAAAGACACAACAAAGATAGAGAACTTCAGACCAATTTCCCTTATGAATACTCAACAAAATTCTTGCCCACCGAATCCAAGAACACATCAAAACGATCATCCATCATGACCAAGTAGGTTTCATCCCAGGAATGCAGGGATGGTTCAATATACGGAAATCCATCAACGTTATACACTACATAAACAAACTCAAAGATAAAAACCACATGATCATCTCCTTAGATGCTGAGAAAGCATTTGACAAAATCCAACACCCATTCATGATAAAGGTCTTGGAAAGAACAGGAATGCAAGGCCCTTACCTAAACATGATAAAAGCAATCTACAGCAAACCAGTGGCCAACATCAAGCTAAATGGAGAGAAACTGGAAGCAATCCCACTAAAATCAGGGACCAGACAAGGCTGCCCACTTTCTCCCTACTTATTCAATATAGTACTTGAAGTTCTAGCCAGAGCAATTCAACAACAAAAGGAGGTCAAGGGGATACAAATTGGAAAAGAAGAACTCAAATTATCGCTATTTGCAGATGATATGATAGTATATATAAGTGACCCCAAAAACTCCACCAGAGAACTACTAAACCTGATAAACAGCTTTAGTGCAGTAGCTGGATATTGAATTAACTCAAACAAATCGATGGCCTTTCTCTATACAAAGGATAAACTGGCTGAGAAAGAGATCAGGGAAACATCATCCTTCACAATAGTCACCAACAATATAAAATATCTTGGTGTGACTCTTATGAAGGAAGTGAAAGATTTGTATGACAAGAACTCCAAGTCTCTGAAGAAAGAAATTGAAGAAGATCTCAGAAGATGGAAGGATCTCCCATTCTCATGGATTGGCAGAATCAATATAGTAAAAATGGCTATCGTGCCAAAAGCTATCTATAGATTCAATGCAATCCCCATCAAAATTCCAACTCAATTCTTCAAGAATGTAGAAAAGCCAATTAGCAAGTTCATCTGGAATAACAAAAAACCTAAACTAGCAAAAACTCTTCTCAACAATAAAAGAACCTCTGGTGGAATCACCATGCCTGACCTCAAGCTGTACTACAGAGCAATCGTAACAAAAACTGCATGGTACTGGTGCAGCAACAGACAGGTAGATCAATGGAATAGGATCGATGACCCAGAAATGAATCCACCCACCTATGGTCACCTGATCTTTGACAAGGAGCTAAAACTATCCAGTGGAAAAAAGACAGCCTTTTCAACAAATGGTGCTGGCACAACTGGCAGCTATCATGTGGAAGACTGGGAATTGATCCATTCTTATCTCCTTGTACTAATGTTAAGTCTAAGTGGTTGAAGGACCTCCACATAAAATCAGAGACACTGAAACTCATATAGGAGAAAGTGGGGAAAAGCCTCGAAGATATGGGCACTGGGGAAAAATTCCTGAACAAAACAGCAAAGGCTTGTGCTGTAAGATCAAGAATTGACAAATGGGACCTCATAAAGTTGCGAAGCTTCTGTAAGGCAAAAGATATGGTCAACAAGACAAAAGGGCCACCAACAGATTGGGAAAGGATCTTTACCAATCCTGAATTAGATAGGGAACTAATATCCAATATATATAAAGAACACAAGAAGATGGACTCTAGAAAACCAAATAACCCCATTAAAAAATGTAGCACAGAGCTAAACAATGAATTCTGGTCTCCTCTTCCCTAGAACTGTGATTACAAGCATGCATCACCATGTGCAATTTTTTTTTAAACGAGTTTGGAGACCAACCCCAGGTTGATCCAAGGCAAGCATTTTCTTGAATTGGCTATCTTTCCAGATGTGCTTCTACTTCTCTTAGAGAGTGAATGGTACTCATACCAACATTACAAAATATTTACTCCATTCAATTACTAATCTCATTTTCTCTTAAAGGGAAAATGGAGGTATATTGAGGAGGGTGTATCTCAGCGGGTAAACACTTTTGCCATGGGAGTTTGAAAACCAGAGTTTGAATTTTCAGAACCTACGTTTAACCATACTTAGTGTGAGTCTCTATAATACCAATGTGCCTATAAAGGGTTGGGTAGTAGAGGCAGAAGACTCACTTGAAATTTATGGGCCAGAAAACATGATTTACTCAGTGGGAAAATAACAAAGAGACCCTCTTTCAAACTATGTGGAAAGTAAGGGCTAAAACTAGACATCTGAAGTTGTCTTTTGACCTTGCAATATATGCCACATCACATCCATGACTGCATTTATACACACATGCACATGTGCATGCACACATACAATGCCCTCAGACACACCACCATCTGAGATTATATCACTGTTTAAACATACATTATTTCAGTGTTTCTGATATGGTTCAGTGGTTAAAAGAATTTGATGTGCAAGACTAATGGCCTGAGTTCAATCCCTAGAATTCACAGTGAAAGAACAGACCGAGCCAAGTACCAAAAGTAGTCTTTTGATATCCACATCCTTATTGTTAGACAAGTATACCCAGATTCACATGCAAACACACATACACATAAAAATGACTACATACAAATCAGACCTTTTAGATACACATTAATCAATGAAAACTTTCAGTTCATTTATTTGATTAGTACAAGTCTCAATTTAAATAATTCTGTCATATATTCATGTTTATGTATTAGAAATATTTTTCAATGTTATCTTTGCTCCAGTTCCTTTTCTAGGCTGTCATGGTCCAGCAGAGAAAGTCATCACTGAAATAAAAGTGATGTTAAACATTGTTACATTTTACCTTCTTGTAATATGTGCTTTCTTGATTATGTATATTTTATATACCAAGCCTATAGTACTGGAATTTTGTAGAAATAATTACTTTGAGTAATGCAAATATCTAATTTAACAATTAGTGTTAAAATCTAGGAATCATCCATATTTTCTGATGTATTAAAAAGTTATCAGAATGTTAAATAAAAGATAAGATGTATAAGAACAAAGAGTAGAAAATAAAACACGTCTAAGAATCTAGTTAGAAGATTGTGGGATAAAATAAGTTAAAAGTTTGTACTCCTCATGTTAAAAATAACCCAGGATATAATCAGTTTCACGTTAACTCAGCACACCATACTTATGGTCATTATTAATGCTAGATGTAAAATTTGAGTATAACTGCCAGAGAAGCTATGTGAAGACTGAGAAGATATTGGGAGGTAGCAGTAGTGGTGTGATTATTCTGCAATATGAATAATAATCATAGAAAGAAACCATATCATAATTGCACACACATAAAACACTTTATAATAGGTAGAGAGTAACAGAGAAAGATTTTGGATCAATAAACAGAAGTAAATTGAATTATTGGAGTAGAAAAATGAGAACATTCTTCTAAAAGTTTCATAAATATGCGCCTATTTAACTAAATTATCATAATCTCTGAAAGACATTTGGTATGTGTCTTTCCTGAATCCAAGGTTCTTTAATTCCAAAATAGGATAAATGAAATGTTTTGTAATATTGTCCCAGCTTGCCCTGAACGTAGCTCTTATTGGGGCACTGATCACCCTGTAAGCTGCTAGGTAAATGGGTCAGTCCCATTTTATGACATACTTTGGTTTCTTTAGGCATGGGGTTCTGGCCACCCTTTAAAGAGGCAGTTATGCTGAATGTGTCTTTCGGAATCTCCGAGTTTTCCCCAAGTTTTATCTTTGGTTCAGCAATATGATTTTTGCCTTGCACTATTCAGATATTTTTCTCATCATATGTCTTTTTACTTTTGCATGGGCACAAAATTGCCATTGAACAAGCCAAATTTGAATGTATTAAGAACTGAGAGTGATTTTGACAGTGCTAAGGACTATAGTGGTAAGCTCAATTAATATTTTATATCCTGAAATAAACTCTTCTGGGCTCTCATGGGAATTTTACACCTTATTTTCCCCATTATAATTTAGTTTCATCATTCTCTAATAAAAATGTCCTTGTCATAGTTTAGACAGATCATTCTCTTGATTTACTGAAAACTGATGATGTGTGCACTGACTTCCTTTCACACAAGAAGTGACAAATTCCTCTTGAATGACAGATATGTCTTGTCTGGCAATGCTTTATGTCTTGATCCTTGTTATGACATGAAGTAGTATTTACTGAGTTGGTGCTGTGTTGAGTTTTTCTGTGGAACCCCTCATTGCATTTTGCCATTTTTATTAATTACTAAATTATCTTTTCCTTTAATATGGATAAACTTGGTGATTGAGTTATATGGTGACTAATTAGATGAAAATACATAGTTCACATACCAGGCTAGGGGGACCTTTCATCTATGTCATATACCTTCTATTTGTATGAGACAGAGATTGTATCGTATATTTCTATTTTTCTTATAACCACAATATCTTTAATATGAGGAGAATTCATTCATACTCACCTGTTGGTAGCAATTTTTTGCTTAGCATTTATATTAAGATGATTCAGATCTTTTAGAGAGATACATTATATAAAGAGCTCACTATTCTATGTGTAATTCACAAAACAGTGCCAGGGATATCCTAAGATAAGGTCATTTTAAGAACTGGGCCCTCGGTGAAAATGGTGCTTGTGAGGCTAAAATACCAGAGAAGTTAACCTGTCCTGAGGAAGAAATTTAACACATTGGGCAATTTACTCTGTCCTGTTACCCAATCCAAACTTAGATGATAAGCTTTCAGTCTTAGCACTCTTTTTCTTCTTGGTTTCAAACATCTATACTTGGTAACCTCAGAAAAGTCACTTAACTGACAAGTGCCATAACCTCTTCATCAATAAAATATAAATATTTAATTTATAAGATTAAAGATTTAATGAAGCTATCTATGTGAGTATAAATGTAGCACATGATATCTGTCAGGCATACTACACAGGAGAGTGCTAAAATACCTGACTTTAATGTGTTTATGAGGTTTTGTCTCATTAATCTTCATTACTAGTATATACATTTTCCATCTGAACCATTTTTCAAATCTGTGTCAGCTCATATGTACATTGTGATTCTAGTATATTTTATTTCAAGGCTTTGAGCTTTAGAGAAAACATGAACACAAAAACATGGGCACAAACATAAACTCAACTGTTCTAGAGGAATGTTTTTATTTGCTTAATAATGATCTTATGTCTTCATTGTGTACCAATAGTATTTAGGCAATATTATGATCATGTTATAAGTTTTGGGTAATTTTGACTTTTGCAAGAAATGTTTGTTAGTCAAGACACTAAAATAACTGCATCTGTTTCAAGAGCTTTGTATTTATTTTGTTTTATCTGCTTAATTCTCTGAGGCAGAATAGCAACAGCATAACCAGGTGAAGCTGCAAGTGTTGGATTTGGAATTTTATGTAGAACATCCTTGTTTGTGTAGCTATGTATTCATAAACTGAAGTTATAGTGTTTAAACTTGAACTTGATTGTACATAAACATATTTTACAAACCAAGAAATATGTAACACATCCAGGAAAGTATTAAGTGAAGAGATCTGAATATTAAATAGGTTTTCTTTAATGCAGAGGGGACTTATAAAATGCTGTATAAAGTTATTAGATAAGCCAATTTTTATACCATTTCATAACCCATAAGTCATTGTATGCTTTCCTGGATTTCATACATATTCATTGATTATTTGAGCTAAGAAAATTTTATTTTTATTACTTATTAGTTCAGTTATTATTATCATAAATTGCATGTATAGCCTAAAATATTCAAGAATGTTAGGCATTTAAAATAGAGCATGCTTTCAAAATTGAGATTGAAAATATGATTAGTTAAATAATCAGTGCTATTATTCTGAATATTAAATTTTCACCTAAGGGATCATAGGTAACAAAATCAACGACATCTACATTCCCATGTAAGTGATATTCACTACAGGACCTAATAATATATCATAAGAGGTGTTTACTTTTGTAGAATTTATCTCATTTGTAAGGTCTTAAAAAGACCTTAAAATGTAACATAGTCTGTATTCTGAGCGCATCCACCTCATCTGCATAAGTTCTTCATTGCTTTGCATCTAAGTTCACAGTTATCGTCTCACCATTAAACTTTGCGTTTACAACAAGGACATCAGTATGATTAATTTGTCTCTGACAGTCTCGTGATGAGTCGAAGTTGCATGATGACTCAAAAGTGACAGCTATGCTAAGATAAGACAAGCCTATTCAATTATTGGTTAATTATATGGGAGGAAATAACTGAACAGGTGTGGCGTTGCTTGGGCTCCCACAGATATCTACATTCATCTGCAGTTGATTAGTCTGAGATGGATTCAACTCAATGATTCATTCCTGTAGACCCTCTCAGTATCATTCACACAGAGAACTGTTCTAAGGATATCAAGAAACACACATCCAGAAAATATCTTTGCTTGCAATTAGTTTTGTATCCTATCGGTTAAGTCAAGTCACATGACCGAGCCCATGCATCACTCTCACAAAACATCAGTCAAACGGAATCAGGTAGGTATTTGCATGCATGAGTTTAAGATAATAATAATCTACTGAAATGTAGTTTTATATTTCTTACTATAACTGTGGTCTAAATATTTCTTATTATAGAGTAAAAGAATTAACATGAAAATAGAAATACCTCTTTCAACTTGAATTATATTTGATTTATGTCATAGAATTTACTTCCTTAGTAACTGTCCCCTGTAGCCATAAGCTTCTCCTACTGACAAGTGTGTCACAGTATTGTTTGAAAACTCGAGTTTCTCCTCTGTATATCTAAAATACTATTTTATATACTTGAAAACCATCGCCAGTATATTTCTTAACAGAAAATGAACTTCATGAAACAAGTCAAAACAAATCAAGATCCTCAAAATTGTAAAAGTAAATACTTTTAGTGAAAGTTCATGCACACTCCACATTGTTAAAATTCAGATTTCTGATGTGATATTTAGATCTGTGAAAAACTCAGAGTTTGGACATTTTACATAAATTCTCATATATAGTGAATAACTGTTGGATAGGAACAGTTCAAATTATTAATGGATATTATTTTGGAGAAAGATTTTAAGTACTGTGCTATTTTATATATAAATCCAAATCAACCTTGACAAATTTTACATTCTATTCATTCCTCATTCATTAACTAAATTTTGTTTATTTCCTGATGATATTTATGTGATAAGTTATAATAAGAATAATAACTCATAAATCATGGGAAGATAATACTCTCTGAAGGAGAACAAAACATAGATCTAATGAATTAAGTGTCTTCTTAGGTTATAAGTGTGTATCATTCACTTTGCAACAAAAGCTCTGTTAAAAATATCCCTGAAAACATACATACAAGAAACATGCAGACTGAACATGTTGTATATATGCACTTTAAAATACTCATTTATTTCAGAGGAAAGTGAAAGACTGGTATAATTGCAGGCTGCGGAACAAGGTTTTTTTTTTTTTTTTTAGTTTTTAGTTTTCTTCATTTACATTTCACATGTTATCCAGAAATTTTCCCTTACCCTCCCGCGTCCCCGCCCTGCTCCCCTACCCACCCCCTCCCACGTACTGGCCCTGACGTTCCCCTGTTCTGGGGCATATAGAGTCTGTATGACCAAAGGGCCTCTCCTCCCAATGATGGCCAACTAGGCCATCTTCTTCCACATATGCAGCTAGAGACATGAGCACAGGGGGAACTAGTTAGTTCATGTTATTCTTCCACCAGGAGGGTTGAAGAGCCCTTCCGCTCCTTGGGTACTTTCTCTAGCTCCTACCTTGGGAGTCCTGTTAGAACAAGTTCTTTTTTTTTTTTTTTTTTTTTCAACTTTTATTAGATATTTTCTTCATTTACATTTCAAGTGTTATCCAGAAAGTTTCCTGTATCCTCCCCCCTCCCGGCCCTGCTCCCTTACCCACCCGCTCCCACCCCTTGGCCCCGGCGTTCCC
>LR749515.1:1351016-1385375 GCA_902729485.2 Mus minutoides | reverse complement strand
TTTGAGAAAACAACTAAGCAAGAGGCAAGCAGAAGAGAAGTATGGAATGAGCATTTATCCTAGAGCCCATGGACCTCCTGGCAGTTAAGATAGCTTGAAGGCCTTGACAACAAACAGTTTCAAAGCTCACGTGGGATAAAAGAATGCTCACGGATCCTAAAGATGCACAAGGCTCAAGATATATTTTAATTATAATTTTTTTTTTACTCATCACTAGCTGGCATTCTATAAAAATTATGAGACATGAAGGTGGGCACAAAAACCTGATCAATTGGAAACGAATAGATCACTACCATGATAAATAAATAGTAGGTCAAGGACATCTGGATTGTGCTAAATGGATTACAGAATAGGAGACAGCATTCAGCAACCAATAGGAAGTTTCAGCAAAAAGTTTAAAAGTTAGGAAAAAAAATCAAATGGAAATACTAAAACCTAAAGCACAGTCTATTAAATTGAGAATTAATTCAATGACATTGTAAGAATGGGTAAGATGCTGAATCAGGTTGGATTTAGAGCAGTAAATGAGTTTTATGAAATTGAAGAAAAAATATGTAAAGCAAAGCTTAAGTATGTCAGAGCCATGGTACTAGATTTTTTCCTTTTCTTCCTAATACACACACACACACACACACACACAAACACACACACACACACACACACACACACACACACACACGTGTGTGTGTATGTATCTAATATAATATATATCTAACATAACACATATTTTATTTATGATATATATGTTATGTATGCTATATATTATATATAACCAAAACAATATAATATGCATATAGTAGATAATATTATGTGTATAATATAATCCAATATTGGATATATGTATATCTCCAATATAAGTATTTTCAGTTCTCTCATACAATATACATCCCATCCACAGCTTCTCCTCTCTCTACTCCTCTCAGTTCTTTCCCCACCTCTCTTTCTGTCCAGATCCCTCCTGTAAAAGGAATTTTTTTGTTTTGTTTTGTTTTGAAGACAGAGTTTCTCTGTGTAGCCCAGGCTGTCCTGGAACTCACTCTGTAGACGAGGCTGGCCTCGAACTCAGAAATCTGCTTGCCTCTGCCTCCCAAGTGCTGGGATTAAAGGCCTGTACCAACATGCCCGGTTGTAAAAGTAATTTTTATTCTACTGTTGTAAATGTCATTTCCAAAGCTACCCTGCCTTTACTGCCTCAGTCTGCTAGCCTATGTCTAGTACTGGAAGCTTCTAGCCTGTGTACAATCTAATCTAGGCCTGGAATATTTTCAGCCTCTGAAATTTACTGTTCAATCAGACGATGCTTTGTAGATCTTGCTGATTTCTGCTGGCTTCTTTAACTCAGCTGTTCTGGCTCAAGTGTTCTCTCCACACTAACTGATTCAATTCTCTTGGCTTCTCCTGAATTGCTCTGCTTGGCCTCAAACTACTTCCGGTAATCTTCAAATTTTCCAGCTCGTTCTCATTCTCTGACTCATTCTGTCTTTACTTGCATCCTATCTCTATAAGACTATACTGGTAACATTGCCTCTCTCTGTCTCTCTGCACTAATCTTCTTTTTTTTTTTTTTTCTTCAACTTTTATTAGATATTTTCTTCATTTACATTTCAAGTGTTATCCAGAAAGTTCCCTATATCCTCCCCCCTCCCGGCCCTGCTCCCCTACCCACCCGCTCCCACCCCTTGGCCCCGGCGTTCCCCTGTATTGGGGCATATAAAGTCTGCATAACCAAGGGGCCTCTTTTCCCACTGATGGCCAACTAGGCCATCCTCTTCTATATATGCAGCTAGAGACACGAGCCCAGGGGGTACTAGTTAGTTCATGGTTATTCTTCCACCTATAGGGCTGAAGACCCCTTCAGCTCCTTGGGTANAAAAAAAAAAAAAAAAGCTGAAGGAAAGCAAACTTTCACTTGAAAAGATTTTATGTCAACAAGAGTTAGAAATAAAGTTAACCTAATGAAATTTGTTCGACAGTAGTTGAGACACTTTATTGCCAAAAAGAGAGTTCTATTAAATACTTTAGTTGCTTCCAACAGAAAGAAAAGAATTCTAGATGAAAACATGAAGTTCCACAAATCAAGATAGAAGTTTGAGCAAAAATAGGAGGAATCAAAATACCCATCATTATATCTTTTATATTTTAAAAGACCATTAATTATTAAATAAAATTGTAAAAGCATCTTTTGATGCATCTGTGTAATTTCAAGTGTGTTAGAGTATATTGGTTCAAGCCTTAACCATACCTGTGAAATAATGTGTTATTTGTCTCAGACACTGTCCTCTCTGCTGAGAAGAAGCATTATGACTATGGTACCTCTTACAAGCAAAAGCGTTTAATCTGGGCCTTGCTTATAGTTTCAGAGGCTTAGTCCATTATTATTATGGTAAAGAGCATGGTGACAGGAATGACAAGCATGATGCTGTAGAACTTGGAGAAATAGTGGGAAACTATATCTTGAGCTACACACACACACACACACACACACACAGAGAGAGAGAGAGAGAGAGAGAGAGAGAGAAAGAGAGAGAGAGAGAGAGAGAGCACTTTTGAAACTGAAACTTTATAGTCCAGTCCCTGATAACACACTCCAACAAGGTCACACCTCATAATCCTTTAAAACAGATCTCCTCCCTGAGGACTAAGACTTCAAACATATGAGTTTATGGGGACTATTCTTATTCAAATCACTATATTATTGAAAATATATTATAAGTATTCATATGTATTATATATCAATGAAACCTCAAATCTCTAAACAAAGCTAAATGCCTAAAGTAGAAACAATAAGGGCATTATAAAGTAATTTTACATATTTAAATGTTTGAAATGAGAAAAAAAGAAGTGAAACAAGAAAAAGCAATTAGAAAATTAATAAGCTCAATTATAATCAAAACACTAATAATAAAATTTGCATAGTTTTATGATGTATAAAAAGAAACCTAGAGTTTGGCAGAGTCGATTTTGAAAAGCAAAAAATAACATATCACTTAAAACTAATTTTCTTTTAATATATAAATCTTGGTATGTTAATGTGAATAATGATTGAAAAGAATTTACAGTGGAAGCAGTAAGCTGCAGAGTCAGCAGTTATCCCAGTGTCAGTTAGGCAAAGTTATAAGCAGAAAATATCATCATAATAAAAAGGAAAAATGAACAATGCTGAATAAGTTAACTCCTTAAAACGGGGTATTGCCATTTTATGAACATCGGAAGCAAATTGAAAACTGATAAAACTGAGAGGAGAAACAGACAAGTTCATAACTACATGTGGAGTCTTTTCGTGTTCTCCCCTGAAGGCACAGAAACATTAACAATGGATGAGATTTGGACCACACCATCAATCAACTTGACCTAATTGGACACTCCTCCAAACAATAACACAATGCAATCCGTTTCAAGAACGCATAAAATATTCATCACAAGTCCACATTTTAGGCTTTAAACTTAAAAAAGATTTAAGGAACTAGAAACCAAAAATAACTAAACCAGTCTGGAAAATTCCTAAAATATTTAGAAAT
This sequence comes from Mus minutoides, assembly GCA_902729485.2. Lineage (NCBI taxonomy): Eukaryota > Metazoa > Chordata > Mammalia > Rodentia > Muridae > Mus > Mus minutoides. The sequence continues at coordinate 1,381,857 of LR749515.1, read as the reverse complement.
TGAAAATGGCCTTCTAAATATCATCAAGTCAAGGAGGTAGTCACAAAGGATATTTTGAACTGAATAAAAAATTTAAAAGGAGTGAGGTATAGCAATGCTGCCTGAGTAAAACTTTGTGAATCATACTCTTACACTATAATAGTGAAAATTCTCACAAGTGTATCTAAGGCTTCGTCTCTAAGCCATAGTAAAAGAAAGGAAAATTAAATCTTATGGAAGCAGGAGGAATGAAATATAAATTGAAGTCAATGTAAATGTAAGAGAAAAATATAGAAAGATTTGCAAGAGATGTGCTCCCAAAGGACTTCCACACTGAAATATAAGAGAATCACATTCCACAAAACAAAAGCAAGACACAACAATGTGAGCGAAGTTTAGAATGAAAACTCTAGCAAAGTTGTGCATTGTTAATAAGTCAAAATAATAAAAAGCTACTAAGTAGTAATCCCTATTCTTGAAATTAAAAGTAAAACCTGATGTCACTATTCTTTAGGTAGGATGGCTGTAGATACAGTCCAAAATGTCACCTTTGAGTTCCAGTAATGACAAAGTGTAATTATAATGTTCATGTAATTAATATTCATGCAATATAAATTAATTATGATTTCTTCAAGAGAAAATTTCTGCAAAAGAAATGAAGTCAGATTTCTACCTAAAATTTTATTTATAGGTATATAAGCTTTAATTATGATTGTCAGAATTTTGAATAAAAACTACTAAACCACCATACTTCTCAACTGCATTCTAAGTCCTATATACCAACAGAACTCTCACCTCTCTGCAAAGAAACTTCTCTTTGATGAAGAACCAATTTCTTGCACAAAGAAGCAACAACCAGAGAGTGTTAAAGAAAGCTACAACTGGTCAAAATGCACAACATACCTGCTCATAGGATGCTCTGCCCAACTAATACATGCACAACACAATTCTATCTAAGGTTCAGAAAATATCATGGGAGAGTGTTGGGAAGATTCTTGGAGCTGTATACCAGAAAATCTGCTGGGATACCCATGATACCTGAACAGTATGGCTGCCTCAATAAGACCAGAACAAGTGAACCACCAGTAGACGTGCTAATATGGAAGAGGCAAATCTTAAGGGGCCACACACCGAGACAAAGAACTACAGTAGGCAAGAAAAGGAATGGTAAGAGCAGGAGAAATAGTCTTTCCTGGGGATGAGCTGATTACCCAATACCAACTACTCAGTTTTGATTTATATACAAACAAGCCACACTAGCAGACTGAGAATGTTCTACTAATGTATTTATGCATATATAGATAATAATAATAATTAAACTAAAAGATGCTATGAACTCATGAAGTATCCAATATGCGTGGTGGGTTATAGGACATGAGAAGGATTAGGTAGAGGACAAATAATGAGGGAAAAGAAGCAATTACATTTTAATGTTTAAAAGTTAAAAAATCATTGCTAAGGAAAACAACTACTCGTCATCAACTAGTAAGTGGAAAATAAACTGTACATGATGGTATATTTAGAAAGTCTATAGCAGTAACGTTGAATACATGCAATCAAAGTAATGAACCTCAGTGAAAGAACTTTAAGTGAAAGAAAAATCAAATTGAAGTCTAAATTAATGCCATAAGATGCCATTACATAGTACCATGGTAGAGAAAGGACTAGAGTACTTTACCTAACACAGAACAGAAAAAATATGAAGGAAAAGATAAGTTAGTTCTCCTGGATCAGCTATTTGAAAATGCATATCATAAAAAAGATAGTCAGAGGGATCTGAGGGCAAAGGTGCTTTGGGACTAAGACTGACCATCTAAGTCTAACCTGTTGGACTCACAAAGTGGGAGGTGGTAATGAATATGTTGAAACAAGTCTGTTGTCTGTCCTCTGACCTCCATAGTCCACTGTTGCATATATCCATCCCCATACAAACACATTCAAATAACAAACACAATAAGATAAACTGTCACTTATATATTTAAGCCTTATTGTTAAATTAATTTTTTTCAAGTAAAAAAAGACTATAGAATCAGAAATCTTATTTGTAAGTACCAGAATCTGGCAATAAGGAAAAGAAATAATCACAGTTCCTAACTGGAAACTTCTGGTAGGAGAAAATGTGTCTTCAACATGGTGGTACTTGTACAAATGTATTGCCAGAACTCTTCCCGTAGTTTTCAACTTTCCTAATATTCCTTTAATATATTTCCTTGTGTTGTTTTGACTCACACCAATGATTTTCATTGCTACTTCATAACTATAATTTTTTTCCTTTATGCATGTGCTTTCCAATGGTCTTAGGGAGCCCCATGAAAGGGTCTGTTGACCCACAGTTTGAAAACCACTGCCTTAGAATCTAAGTTCTATGAGTAAATTTTATTCTGTGAAATGTTCATATATAAAACAATTTTCTTTGTTGTGAATTCTTGGTTTAGTTCCATATTACATTTTTTGATTGGGTTGTTTGTTTGTTTGTTTGTTTGTTTTGTGGTTAGCTTCTTGAGTTCTTTATATATTTTGGATATTAGCCTTCTATCAGAGGGTTAGTGAGGATTTTTTTCCCAATCTGGAAGTTGCTGATTTGTCTTATTGACTATATCCTTTCCCTTACAGAAGCTTTCCAGTTTCATGAGATCCCATTTATCAATTCTTGATCTTAGAGCATAAGCCATTGGAGTCCTGTTTAGGAAATTTCGCCCTGTGCCAATAAGTTCAAGGCTCTTTCCCACTTTCTCTTCTATTAGATTCCATGTAGTTTTATGTTGAGGTCCTTGATCCACTAGGACTCGAGCTTTGTGCAAGGTGACAAATATGGATCTATTTTAATTTTCTACATACAGGTAGCCAGTTATACCAGCACTATTTATTGAAGATGCTTTCTTTTTTTCCATTGTATATGTTTGGCTTCTTTGTCAAAGATCAAGTGTCCATAAGTGTGTAGTTTTATTTCTGGGACTTCAATTCTACTCCATTGATCAATGTTCTGTAGATTGCCTTTGGTAGGATGGCCATCTTTACTATGTGAATTCTGCCAAAGCATGGGAGATATCTTTCCCTCTCTCCATTTTCTGAGATCTTCAATTTCTTTCTTGAGAGACTGGAAGTTATTGTCATACAGATCTTTTAATTGTTTAGTTAGAGTTGCCCCCAAGATATTGTATATTATTTGTTACTATTGTAAATGGAGTTGTTTCCCTAATTTTTTCTCAGCCTGTTTATCATTTGTATAAAGGAAGGCTACTGATTTATTTGAGTTAATTTTATATCCATCCACTTTGCTGAAGGTGTTTATCAACTGGAAAAGTTCTCTGGTAGAATTTTTGGGGTCTCATATGTATAGCATCATGTCATCTGCAAATAGTGATGCCTTAGTTCCTCTTTGCCAATAGGACTCAAAAGGAAGGACTTTAGATGAAATGCCTTCCAGTGGGGAGAGGGAACTTGTAGAGCCCACCTCCCACAGAAAGGCAAGGCTTCAAGTGCGGTATCAGGTGGCCAATTCACAGTCTAAATTCTGTCCTATAATTTTTCTTGTCTGAAAAAACTGCAGGGATGGAAATGGAGAGAAGCCTGAGGAAAAGCAGGTCCAGGGACAGGCTCCAAGTGGGATTTAGCTCAAGGGGAGGCCCCAAGGTCTAACACTTACTCAGGCTATGGATCACTCACAAAGGGGACCTATCATGACTGCCCCCCAAAAGACCCAACAAGCAGCTGAAAGGGTCAAATGTAGATATTTGTACCCAATCAATGGACAGAAGCTTCTGACCCCTGTGGAAAGCTGGAAGAAGCTGAGGAGTAGGGTGACCCTCTAGGAGGACCAGCAATCTCAATTAACCTGGACCCCTGCAATCTCTCAAGCACTGGACCACCAACCAGGCAGCATACACCAGCTGATATGAAGCCCTGGACACATATACAGCAGAGGACTGTCAGGTCTGGGTTTAGTCAGAGAAGATGTACCTAAACCTCAAGAGAATCGAGGCCTTGGGGAGTTTAGAGGTCTGGTTGGGCGTGTAGTGGGCGACATCCTCATGGAGATGGGGGGGAGCTGGGAGGAGGTATGGGATGAGGAGCAGTTGGAGGGTGCACTGGGAGGAGAATAAAATCTGGAGTATAAATAAATAAATAAATAAATAAATATTTTTAAAAATTTAAGAGACAGCGAGACAATATATTGGTAGCAGATAATGAAAATACCTTGCTAATATTTCAACTTTGCTCTTTTCAGAAAGCTGTTGGGGTCTGAAAATCCAAAACATCCCAAGTACTCACCAGGGTCCAGAAAATCATGACCTTTACTTGAATTAGGAAGCAAAACTGACTGGTCAGGAATAGCAGTACATAGTCTGGAGTTGACCATATCTTCGAACATTCATCTTAGTAAATATTTATGCAGATGAGAAAAATCTAATTGTACTCTGGCTGCTACTGTTCCATCAGGGCCAGAGAACAGACAAAGGAGCTGAAATGGGACACACCTCCCCTCACCCTACCCCCACTCCCAGACAAAAGGGCAGGGTTTTTAAGACCAAAATCCACAAACATCTGTGTCAAGATTCAATTACATTTTCCCATCAATCAGGATTTAAGGATTGTCATGTTTTGAATATGCTTGGCCCAGGGAGTGACACTATTTAGAGGTGTGGACTTGTAGGAGTAGGTGTGTCATTGTAGGTGTGGTCTTTGAGACCCTCATCCTAGGTGTCTGGAAGCCAGTCTTTTCCTGTTTGCATCTGGATGAGGATGTAGAACTTTCAACTCCTAGTGCATCATGCCTGCCTTCATGTTGCTATGCTTCTTTCTTGAAGAGAATGAACTGAACCTCTGAACCTAAAAGCCAGCCCCAATTAAATGCATGTATGTATGTGTGTGTGTGTGTGTGTGTGTGTGTGTGTGTTTTAAAGAAATATCTTTTTTATTGGTTACTTTATTTATTGACATTTAAAATGTTATCCCAGTTCCTAGTTTCCCCTCCTCAAGCCCATCCCCTCCTCCCTCCCCCTGCCTCAATGAGGGTGCTCCCCCATCTACCCATCCATTCTTGTCTCAGTGGCCTAGTGTTCCTCTATCTTGGGTCATCAAGCCTCCATAACACCAAGCAGCTCCCCTCCCAGTATTAATAGATAAGGCAATCCTCTGCTTCATATGCAGCTTCGGTCATGGGTACCCCCTGTGTACTCTTTGGTCCTTGGTTTTATTTCCTGGGAGCTTTGGGGAATCTTATTGGTTGATATGTTGTTCTAAAGTTTCTTTGGTTGTGGTGTCTATTCACAGGCATGAAACCAAACTAAAAGAGGGATAGTGGACTTCCTTAGGAACATGTCTTTGTGGTACATTTATCCTGTCCCCACTGGCTGGGTTATGCAATTGTGACAGGGTGACTTGCTAAGCATTCTTGTCTCAACTTAACAACTAAGATGTAAGTTAGCCAGGGATGTCATAGAAAATTAAACTTTACTTGACCCCTTTTCAAAATGGAAGTTTTATTCAAAAAGGCTTCAAATTTGTTCTTTCTTTCAAATCATCCATATAAAGTGTTGAAAATTTTACAGAAATACCATTTTCAGAAAGTAAAGTTTTTATGCTAAGACTAGAATATAAAAGTATTATAATGGGAATAAAATATGATGAAAGTACTTAGCATAAACAAATTTTATGTCATCTAGAGCATTCTCCAAAAGGGCTTATCTCTGCAGTGAAAAGATTGATTCCCTGAAATAGTGTAAAGTTTATTGAGGATCAATCTGCCAAGGTTATCTTCTGCCCTGCTTGTGGGGACACAGAGAAAAGCAAAATGGCAGAAAAGGAAGCAGATTTTATATGACCATCGGCAAGGTGGAGTCTTTGAGCCGATACAGGCTATTCAGATTGATAAGGAGGTAGGTGCCTTTGCCTGAGTTAGTTCACTTTGGGGGCAGATTAAAGGAGGTTCTGGAAAACAGAAACTCATCTTTTGGCTTCTGTTTGTGAAATGACAGTCCTTCTGGGTAGGACAATGTCAGCAGAACTATCAATTTTAAAAAGTTATTTATTTTATGTGTATGAGTACATTGTAGCTGTCTTCAGACAAACTATTAGAGATGGTTGTGATCCATCATGTGGCCACTGGGAATTGAACTCAGGACCTCTGGAAGAGAAGTCAATGCTCTTAACTGCTGTTCCATCTCTCCAGCCCCAGAACTATCATTTTAAGGTGCTGCTTTGGACCTAACAATCCTAGGTATGGCACAGTTTAGTGTGGTGGGAAAATGTAGTTGGCACTAGAATATTCCCAGAACATTAGCCATTAAAATATAGTAGATTCTGTTTAATGAAATATTTAATTTTTTGGTAGCATTTAAAAATGCGTAGTGTCAAGTTGTCTGTTTAACACCTTTAAAATAACCAAGTATTGTACAAAACACTAAATCTGATTATATGTATATATATATATATATATATATATATATATATATATATATGAATTTTTAGATTCTTAAGTTTACATAACCCAATTTTAAAAGAAAAGCAAAAATATCTGTTGTTAGCCAACTTTCATAAGACTTTATTAAAACTAGAGTGTAGAGCTATTTCTATCAGTCATTTTAGCCAAAAATATTGTTATTAATGTTATATAATAGGATTTCATACTATTGGATATTTAACAAACATGGTTCCCAGATATTTTGTAAGTATGACCAGCTGTCATTATAATTTTTTGACTTATATTCAGACATTTTTCCTCCCGACTACATAAATCTGGCCTGTTGTTCTTTATAAAACACAATTGTAAATTCTTCCTCTGCATCTCTGAGGTACAAAGGTTTTCAGAGTTTTCCTTTTAGACCTAAGATTATCTTCCTCAAGGATCTGAAAGCTATCTCCTTTAACTGCATTCGTCCAGAAAGACAGAGTATCATCTTGCATCTTTTGTAGAAGCAATTAAGAAAATGCCCAAGGCCAGATGTTATGGAGGCTTTTTGTCAATTGAAGTTTCCTTTTCTTAGCTTGTATCAAGTTGACATAACACAACCTTGCACAGAGGCCAATACACTAAGAATATCTGAGTATTTTCTCTAGTATGGCTAGCTCTAGAAGAACCTTAGCAGTGGAAGAAGAGGATATGTTTTCTTAAGGAGCAACAGGTAGAAGAACACACCTATAAAGCAGCCACAGATTTGGCTGGTTGGCTTCAGGAAACAATCCTATCATTGTCCATATGATGGGTATTAGCTACTTTCACTTTAAAATACTTTTAAATCAACACTATTTATAAGCCAAAATTTGCCAGAGATTAAGTAGTATGTGCGTGATCAAGCATTTGAAGGTGAGAGTGTAGATTTGAATCTGATGTGTCTCATTACAGTCCCACAATAGTAGTTATTCAAATCAGTATTCAACTGGAAAAATAAATGAATCTCTTGGGACCATCTTAAAGGCTGAGAAAGATAATACATGCCTAAGCACCCAGTACAATTTCATATCCCTATATACATTCATGCAAATGTGGTCATTGTATTATAATTATTGCCACTATACTAGTTTTTACCACAGTTGTTATTGTATCAGTTTAACTATTGAGCCAGTAATGAAACAATAAAGAAGAAGTTCCCTAGACAAAGAAATTTCTGTGTTTAAAAGTTACCAAGACTTGGGACTTGGATCAGAACTTAAGAGTACGAGGTGGATCTTCAAGTTTGGTTCCCAGCTCCCACTTTTGTGACTTGCAAACATTTATAACTCTTTTGGCTTCTGTGGGTGTGACACTCAAGGCACACACACACACACACACACACGTGCATGTACACATGCATATGCATATGTACATAATTACAAAAAGAAATCTTTAAGAACTTTACAAGTGTGGAGAAAGTAGAACATTTAAAACATTGTGGATTTGGTGATATTTCTTATTCTTTTGAAAAATCTTAGAATTAACTAATTCTTATGCACAGAACAATGTTACTTGGAATATACACATCTTTCATATCACTGTGGTGAGAGTTCTTCTGGGTAGGATAATATTATTGAATGTGCCATGATAAAAGCTAAGATAATGGTCCTATAAATTTTTGAACTGTGTTGATAGTGACTAATGATCCTCAATTAACTGAAATAAATATGTTTCCCAAAGTATATTTGATGAAGATGATTGGCACCAGTGTTCCCTGGCTTTGACCACAAATTGTTATAAATCTCATGAGGGCATGCTGCATCCCATTGGGTTTCGGCATCTGGGCAGAGTGAGGTGCACCTACCCTGAGACAGAACCTTTTCATCTATACATAGTTCAGGAATCTTCCAGGCCCTAGCCTTATAGCTTCTGGTGCTTTGGACCTACAAATAAATCACTCATAAGATAGAAAATTTGGCAGAAAATTTTGGACTCTAAATAAGCTGTAAACTATTTAATTTAAAAATCCAATAACAGCTTTCAAATACCCATGATGAAGATGAATGTATCTTCTGCAATTTTCCCAGTTGGCACACCAGAGAATCCCTGAAAGACAAAGTCAGCGGAGCTGAGATGGTGTTCTTAGCTTTAAATTTCAGTCCTTGGTAAATAAAATAGCTACACTCAAAATTGAAATATACATTCATGAACAAGGATTAACACATAATAAAAAATCATCACTGATTCTAATCAATTCATAGAAAAAAACCAATGCAAATCAGTGCCAAAGGAAGTACATTGCATTGTTATACTAGGAAAATTATTTTCTTGTATAATTCAGTTCTATCTATACTAGATATTTTGATTAATGTGTATTATGACATGTCACCCCAAGTATCAGCACTGATTTATACATTCTCACTAGGAAGGCAAAGAATGAGTTCTTTATTATTGTTATTTTGTCCTAGCAAAAATATATGTATTATAGTCTTTATAATGACAACACATCTGTGTTCCACATGTGAACATAAGCAGAATATTTGTAAACATGTATGATGTTTCAAGTAAAACATTATTTAAATTCTAGTATAAAGGTAAGCTGATTTTTGTTTTCAGGTCAAGTATTTTATGAAAAATACCAACTAACTACTATCTCAAACTTCTGGAGAAATTTTTGTTATTTTCATGAAAAATAAATTATTGCAGATAAAATTTTAAGTGACCGCTCTTTGGACTTTATTACCATCTAAATCTAAGTTGAAAATGTACCTCCAAATAAGTTGAAGTCATATATATACATACATATGTATATGTATATGTATATATATATATATATATATATATATATATATACATACATACATATATGCAAACACACACATATATACATACATATATGAAAGTTTGATGTATGATAAATACAAGGCATTATAAACAAATTACCATTGGAAGCACAGTTTATTATTAATAGTTTCCAAAGCAGGGGAATGCCATCCACAGACAGACGGGCATATAATACCAGTAATTGGTCATGAGAGAGAAGAAAACGTGAGATGAGAGTCTTTATTGTGCATCTACTGAGAAGAAACAAGTGATGCATGGTAGTCAGATTGGTAGTCAGATGCCAGATTTGATAGTTTAAACAACCATTCTCTGTGAGCTTTGGTGGCCATCAGTAGCAGTTTGTAGTTGTTTGCTTCTGAACATGGTGTTATTTGGGGTAACCGAAATGTATGTAGCTCAGTAGTGTGAATGTCTAAAGCAGTGGGGTGGTTAGGAAGATGGGCTTTGATTTAGTTGGTTTATATTTGCAGTGTCACTTCCAGAAGGACTTCTGGAGGTGGTGGGGTGACTCTAAGAGTGGTAGGATGTCAAAGGAAGGCTTGTCATTGTGCTGTCTAGAAGGTGTGATTGGCATGAGTTTGCAGTGTAAAAGTTGAAAGCTAAACTTTACAAAAGCAGAAATCCTGGTTAAGATAAGAGAGGAATTATGACTGTGTTGACCCACTCTACTCTTTTCTCAGGGCGCTGTGTTAGTACCCAGAGCTACTTACAGGCTGCTAAGGACTCAAAGGATAATCTCTTTTCTGGATCATTGCCTTGGTTCAATGGTTGTCAAGCTCCAAGATGCATCGGAATTACATAGAGAGTTTATTAAATACCAAAGAGCTTGCCTCTAACACCAGAGCCTCTGATTCAGGAAGCTGACCTGAAATCAGAGAACCTACCAAATCTAGGAAGCATCTATGTGTAACTGTTTGATCTGTCTGAGACCATGCAGTAAGAAAAACTGTCCAGAATATATAGGAGGCTCCTCCTTACAGAATTCTAGGACAGGTAGACTTTCAATAGTCCTCAGGGAACTGACTGAGAATATAAAATATTTGCCACTTTATTTCAAGCTAGCAAAATACTCTGGTGCCACCAATTCCCATAGATATACTAATGAACTGGGTTGTGACTACACACAGACCGGGGTCTTCCCAGTTACTTTTTGCTTCCCTTAATTTCCATTGGTTCCACCTTAGCAAGCCATGTAAACAAAGGATATTATTATTAGTAGTAGTATTACTATTATTTAATAAAGACTGCCTAAGATAACATATTTCTACCAAAATTATCTTTACAATTGCTACTAACATTTTAGTTTCTTTAGCAATCAGTATTACTGTTTTCAGCTACAGCAATCATTTTTAGCATGGTCACCAGTAATCTAGTGCTAAGGAGGATGAAAAATATAAACAGTAACAGTATACCCGCAACATATATGACAATAGTGTATATTTAGGTAACCAGATTAGTTTTCTGGAGAATAAGAGACAAAAGGGGCCTTAATTATCATCATTAAGAATGTCTACTACTGCCTGGAAGTGGTGGCACATGCCTTTAATCCCAGCACTTGGGAGGCAGAGACAGGTGGATTTCTGAGATCAAGGACAGCCAGGGCTACACAGAGAAACCCTGTCTCAGAAAACCATAAATAAACAAACAAATAAATAAATAAATAAATAAATAAATAAATAAGAATGTCTAAGACTTACTTTTAATTGATATTAAAAAAAAAACAAGTTAAAAAAAGTGATTTTGTCCTCTAGCATTTTACATTACATGATATTGTCTACAAACAAATTCACTGTATTTGGATGGATAATCTCATGTAATAAATATCATGGACAATGGTTTTCTATCTAAACTGGTGCCCCAGAGCTGATTTGTTTCAATTAATAAAATTTAATTAAATTATATGCATGAATAAATAAATATATTAGTGTTCACATATCATATCTTTAATTCTCATGATTATACATATTAAGTACAAGATTTAGAAATTAAAATGTGCCTATTTCTAAAATTGAAAATTTAAGGAGCTCACATCCATGTGGTTCTGTCTTTTCTTATTGATACTATGACATCATTAAGTGAATGAAAGAAATGCGCTTGTGGTTGACTGAAGGCTAACGGTAAACCTACAGGTGTTTTTGACAAAACTTACTAAACATGGGTTGACTTCTCCCTCATTGCACGGCATTCTTTGAGCAGAGCACATCATAGCTGTTTCTTATCTTGGTAGGTAAGAGGACAAGTGGTGTTGATTTTGTTTTCTCACACCAAAATGTTTCATAAATGAGATAGAATAGTGTGAAAAAAATCTAAGCAGAGGTTCTTGAAATGCTACAGGAAACAATTTATGCTATGAATTGTTAGCAACATTTTAGACCGTAGTTTGAAAGCAGTTTGTATTTTAGACTCAATCATTTTTTCTATGGTGCAGAATGCTGTTGTGAAAGTAATCCATTTTATATGGTTTCAAATTTCAGTTTTCCACTTAATATCTGTTTGAACTGAATGAAGTCAAAGATGTTGTTAGTCTCAATTTCTTCATGTCTGAGCTGATACAGATCATACATTTCCTGATATTCTCATTAATACAAATAGAATAATTCATATAAACTTCTGTGTGCCCCAGATGAAGCAAATGACAAATCTTAATTGTTGGTGCTCTAGTCTTATCTACATTTTCTTCTTTTTCTCACTGCATGTTAGGTACAATAGACAAGTTAAATTGTTACTATTTCTACCACAGGCTTAGGGTGACTATTCAAATCTTCATAGTATTTTAGCCCGAAGCACTTTTTCTCCCTATAGGAATAGCCTTCTTAAAACATGAATGTGGAACACTCCCTTACTAATCCCAGTTACTACAGGATCAATGAAATTTATTGAGAAATTCGTGGTCATTTCACAGCTGGAAGTAGCTCATCCTAACAGAAGTGATGGTAGTGAAGAATTTCCTTCTCCATAGACAACTAGGAAGCTGAGAGTCCAGGATTACCTGGTATTTTCTTAGAGCCCTTCAGAATTACTTTAAGAACCAATCTAGTTGTAAGATTTCAATTTCCAGCTGTTGCAGTGAAGCCATAGAGAAATATCTTGATAACACTTTTGGAGAAATGAAAACAATAGATGAGTACTTTGGAAAACACTTACAAAGCAGAGCAAAGTAAATATTTTTTCTAGTAACTGAGATTTCTAAAATCAGAAATATTATCACATGGACTCCTGCTTAGATGTAAATGAGCAGCCTGAACAAAGAGATAAGGAAGACCACCTTTTGTCAAAAAACTATATCTGAAAGTAGAAAGCACACATAAAAACTGATATTCAGCCTTCCAATTTTCTCAATACAACCACTGATTCCAAAAGCCCATACACTGCCTAGTGGAAAATATGTTAGAAATAAGGTTTTCTCAAGTATAAATAAAGAATGTAGACATTTAAACAGATACTTTAAGCTAAAGGAAGATGAATTTTCTTGGATTGGTAGGTTAAATTTATAAGAGCTTGGTCAAGATCAAGAATAAGGCTACAATCTTGTAAAAAAAAATAATGCCAGAGGTGTGAAGAGGGACAGTTAGGAGACTGTGCAGTTTTATTTACAATTAAATAAATTACCTACTCTTTCTAAAATTCTAGGCATCCAGGAAAATATCTCAAATGAAAACAGATCTCTGTTATAGGGTTGGAGGGATGTCGTGACAGTTAAGTGAGTTTCTGGTGTAACTGAGCACAATGGACTCTATTACCAGCACTCACATAACAAGCTTTTCATTACACACATATCTATAATCCCAGCTCCAAGAGCAGGAGAGGCATCCTAACAGAGCAGATAGGAGGCTCACATTGCAAAAGAACTTGCCTCATAGCAATAGGCAGAATGTGTTAAAGTAAGATACTCCAGGACTTCTTCTGACCACTGTGATGGTGCACATGCAAGTGCACATACATTTACTCATACATAGATTAAGACATACACACATACATACACATGCATATGCATACTTTAAAAAAGTGAAGTGAAATATATTGAGTCACACCAAAATTATTGATCTGCACTGAACTCACACAAGTATAGCCTTGTCAACAATCATCCAAGATAGGGAAGTCTATCATAGAGACCTTTCGAAAGGTGTGTGTGTGTGTGTGTGTGTGTGTGTGTGTGTGTGTGTGTGAACTTTCTTTTATTTTGTACCTCTGGTAAGGCTGCCACACTCCAGTGAATAGCTCTAAAGCCAGTCACACAGATGTCTCTGGTTAGTCTTGGTGGTCACAAATTAGGTGAGAAATTTGCTGATAGCGGGGAACATAATCAGGAGAGGTAGATATGTGGGATATGACAGTGGCCAGTATGTAAAGCATGCATATATAAATCATAAAAAATAGTAAATACATACTACTCACACAAAATGATAACCCATAGCATATGTACAGCTTCAAAATGTGATCCATTTCTAATTTTGGATATTGTATGTATATAATATCTTAAAGGATAACTTTTTTTTCTCAATTGATCTTCAACACTTTGTGAAAATAGATTTCTTGTGTCTAATGTGTACTTGCTACTTGTGCTAGTTTGAGTGAGAATGCCTCTGAACCTAATAGGCTAATACATTTGAATACTTGGTCCCCAAGTGGTTGAACAATTTGGGAAGGCATAGGAGATGTAGTAGGAAGTGAGCACTGGAGATAGGCGCTGTCCATTATCACACTCCATTTCCAGTTAGTGCTTTGTCTGCTTCAACTTGTAGATCAGGATGTAAGCTCTCAGTCACTGCTCTAGCACTATGCCTACATGCTAACTCCCTTCTGGAACCATGATCCCCTTCCCCAAATATATTTTTACAAGTTGCCTTAGCCATGGTGTCTCTTCAGAACAATATAAGAGTAGTGAAGATACCACTATTCTAATAATGTACATTCCAATGCCTGAAATGAAAAATTACCTTTTTGGTTATTGGATGTATTAGTTATTATTTTTGTTTATCTGTGATAAACTTCCATGAGTAAGGCAACTTACATATGAAAGAGTTTACTTGGTTTACAGTTTCAGAGGCTTAGAAGGGAGGAATGGGTAGCAGGCAGCAGACATGGTAGCAGGAGCAGGAAGTGAAGAACTCACTCCATTTACCATGAGCATGAAGCATAAAGAGGGAACTGGAAGTGTTGATGGGCTTTAATCTCAAAACCTTTCTCACTAATGACATGCTTCACCTAGCAGAGCTGTACCAGCTATGCCTCCCCAGAACAGTACCACAAAATGGGGACCAAGTGTTAAAACACCTGATACCATGAGAGATATTTCTCATTTAAGCTACTATGTTAATAAGTACAATCTCCAGACTATTATTCTGTCATTTATTTGGAAAAATTAACATTTCTTTAGATATAAATGGATATTAAAAAGTATTGTGTTATGTGTTAGTATACATTTTACATTGCATTAGAGTTTTAAAATCTAATTTGATTGTTAAAGGGTACATAAAACTGCCCAGTCTTTCCCTGAAGAACACCAATTCTGCAAATCTACAGGTGTCATGGATAAGGTTTGAATAATACATAAAAGCTAGACCTCACTATTTCTTTAACATTTCAAATCAAAATGTATATTGCCTTCATCTCAAGTGTTAGGAGAAAGGTAAGAAACATTATTTTCTTAGTGTTGGAATCTAACTACATAGCCAATCAAGTTGACTGATTAGATATGTCAAATAGAGTGGCAGCCAATATTCTCCAGTATGCTGACCTTGCATGTCAGATAACATATTTAATTAGACCCCGTCCATCTATATTCACATGGATTGAAAGAAAAAAAAATCATCTTCTTGTTCCACTGCAGATCCTGTGCTTAATTGATCCTTCCTCATTACTGCATTGACACTGATCTGAATACTTGCTTAACAACTGGTAGTCTGGGATAATTGTTCATCTTTAGCTGTTAAACAGAGAAATGACTTAATAAACTGGTGAGAACAAGTTGCATGAAAATTATAAATATCTTTAATCATGCATTGTTCTACCAAGCAACTTCCTTCAGGTAAGATTGGTCATCATCCCTAGAAAGAATTATTTGCAGAAATTCATTCTCTATAAGTATGCACCCAGCATATTTTCTGATAACATTTCAAGATTTCTCTTGTAGGACACAAATTTCTTATGTTCAGGAATAATGTCTGTATGTTACTGGTGTACAATGAATATAAGACTTTTGGATAACAAAACAAAGTTTATTCTTTGCATCAATTTTAATTGTGAAAATACTAAATGCTTTAAAGTAAAGTTTCATTGCCAAATTACTGTGAATGAAAGTTTTTAGTAGGTTTTGCTAATACATTGTTTGTTTTCTCTGGAAATTGAAAATATTCAACAACCTCCATTCAAACTATTTTTGACAAAAATGTTAAAATAATAATTAAACTGATATTCTTGATACACATCAAATTACAACTTATGAGTTTGTGATATGAAAATAAAAATTTATTCTCTTATAAATATGTATATAGTAACACGATATATAGTCTGAGTCTCTCAAATATTATACATAGTAGCCTACTGAAATATTGACTATAATTTTTCTACTACAAAACTTCTGAAAATTTATTTTTTCCACTTTGTAATTCAATAGCCAGTAGCTTAAACACTAGCTGTATTTGTTAGGAGGATGCTTTGTACACTTGATCTTAGCCAAAAGGCCGAGAAGCGATGGGGGGATGCTCTGTAAACAAACTATCTCCTGCCCTCAACTTCCTATGATGCTAGAGTTACGGACAGAGACTTGCAAAAACAACTAGTAGCTTTTAGTTGGTTTTTTTTTTTTCATTTTTTTCTCTTTATTATATATTTTCTTCATTTACATTTCACATGTTATCCAGAAATTTTCCCTTACCCTCCCGCGTCCCCACCCTGCTCCCCTACCCACCCCCTCCCACGTAATGGCCCTGGCATTCCCCTGTACTGGGGCATATAGAGTCTGTATGACCAAGGGGCCTCTTCTCCCAATGATGGCCAACTAGGCCATCTTCTTTTTAGTTGGTTTTTAAAGTCATTAGCTTTGGAGGTCAAACAGCTGTGCTGTCTGCCTGTATCATTGCTGATGATAACATCTCAGACTTTAGCCAACAAATTGGTGAAAACTGCTCTGTAAAACTTGCACATCACTATCTTGTCTAAGGGTAGTTGACTTTCAGATTTCTTTCCTGTGCTGTAGGAGAAGTTTTTTTTCTTTCTTTCTATATTGCCATTACCTTCTCAGAAAAAAAAAATACCCCTTCACTGTCTTTATTTTGCAGAGGAAAAGACACATTTTATATCTCATATTACCGTAAAAAACAACTATTCTTGGAAAAGAAACTAAAAATTAGTAAAAGAATCTAAAATATACTTTGATCTTTAAGACTTTGTAATTGTGCATTTATTTATTTAGAGATTCATAGAATTCAAAACACCTAAAGATTTACAGGTATCAGAAATTCCTGTCCCAGAAATGCACCTGAAATAAATAACCAGTCTGGATTCACCTATATGTAAACTCAAACCTTGTGCCTATAACTCATAAGAAGTGGCCTTTGCTTTGATTGCCTCTATCTTCATAGTTTCCTGACTTTAATGATCTTTTCTCTCCTCTCCCTAACAACTGGTATCCTGGTCAATTGCCCTTTTTAACTTGAGCTCATAGTTACACCTAGTCTGGTTAATGGTCAAAAGTATCTATGTCTTCAAGTGAATTTGGGACCAATGAAAATATATTCAGGTGAATTATTTTTTCTTTATTCTAGTTCACTTCTTGTTTTTGTCCAGTAGGTAGACATTTTAGTAAAGAGCTGATTTAAGATAGTTATTTTTAGATTAATGTTGTTATTGTCTTTAATATAGCTATTTAGAACATATATTTCTAAAAATTTCAGAAGTAACATTAAAAGTAAGACATTCCAAATCTCATGCACTCTTAAACTGGTTGTGCCCCTTGATTGTCTGTATGACAATTCTAAAGTTAATGATCCTTCATCAGGTACCAAGACAGAGAAGAGGGTCTTCCAAACATTCATAATGTTTGCTGTCCAGAGTGCTGAACCTGAGGCTTAGGAATTTGGTGTTAAGACTCCTGGCTAGTGCCTGGTCATCAAGCATGTCAGCAGCAGAATGACTGTTGTTACTGAAATCCATCACACATCTCTCTGTCAAAAACGTACACTGTGGCAGTTAGCAAAATTTGTCTCTGTAGACCAGAGTTATCTATCCTTTTGAGAGAAGCTGTGTGATCAATGGGACACTGAAATGCTTTTAAAAAAATGAAACATTTATGTGAGAATTGAATGAGATTTTGGAGCCATGGAACTTCATGCTAACATTATGATAGTGTTTTTTATTAACAGAAGAATTGTATTGTAAGAACAATCCGAGATTCAAAATATGCTACTGTCATGTGATTTTTCTTCCTTCATAGTTCCAACTTAATGTTGTAATACTCTCTCCTTTCTATGGGCTTGGCATCCTCTAATCCAAATAGGAGAGTCAATCAAATGCTAAAATAATTCTTCCTTCCAGTAGAAACCATGTATCATAATAATTCTTTATTATTGAAAGCTTTTATCTTAAAGGTACAGTGTGTTTGTAGACCATTAACAGGTAAAAATGGCAAACCAAATGGTTTGAATATGAGAAGAACTTCACTTAGGTTATACCTAAAGGGAGCTGGATATATGATACTTTCTGAATATATTAAGATAGAAAAATATATCTCATGAATTTTGAGAAGAGAATCAAAGAAAATCAGAGTGACAAAAATAATGTTATTATATATAATAATTTCTTGGAACACATTGTAAGTCTAAGCTGATACATAAACCTACAATAATTGGAGAAGAAATTAAGTGTTAAAAATGCTTTCTCATTTGAATCTAGAAAATAATTTAATAGTTAATTTTCAAAATTGTCATAAGAATATAAGACCACAAACATGCATAATGATATGTGGCAAATGTAAATAGAAAAATAAGCATGTAAATATTTATTTTTACCTTTAATATATATATATATATATATGGTTTATTTATTACCATAGTTTCAATAGGTAAGCAAACCCTAAATTTAAGAAAATAGGTATTTAATTGTTTGCATATTCATATTCATAAAATAAAACAAAATATATAGCTACAATTATAGCTGCCTATCAATTTATCAATACATTAATATCTATGACATGTATACACATATACTCTCACTTGTTTAGTTCATGAAAAATCAGAAATATTTGATGTAAAGTATGATGGTTGTGATTGTCATTTTGGTTGGATTAAAAAGGGTATGTAACTGAAGAGATGGCTCAACACTAGAGAGCACTTGCTGCCCTTGCAGAAGACTTAGGTTCAGTGAACACCACTCATGTGCTAGCCAGCAGCTATTTGTAATTCCAATTCCACAGGATTTATTACACTTTTCTGATCTCCATAACATAGACATAAATCTTAAAAGTGCCTAAGGTATTACTGAACCACAGATTTAGGTATGTTTATGAAGGCATTATCTGAGACATTTATATCATGACATCTCTCGATTGATGAATAGATTAACCTCCTGAAGTCTTAATAATATGTTCACCAAGTATTGAGGTATGACCACTTACAGATACTCCTGCATCTATGATGTTCTTCCCAAGTGCTAGGGACCAACTGATGAGACATTGATCCCCCTGAAACAATCAACTAAAATAAATACTTTCCCAGTTTTAAGGGTACTGTTACAGCACAGAGAGAACAAACTAATATATTTGATCTTAAGAAACAAAATAGATGAATCCATATGACATTATTTATAAGTTCAATCTTAAACTATACTTAATATATAATCTGTAGTTAATGATTTCAGAAAACACAAATATCTTGTAGGAATAATTTCTATCTATACTCCTACTGTGAGATTCATTAAAAATCACTACATGTATGATCAAAGGGAAAAGAATGTGATTCTCATATCTAGAGGAAACTGGCTGGAAGATCACTGTGATGCAAATTCTACCTAGAAACTGAACAACTGAGAAGCTGAAAATACTCAACTGCTCTAGTCAATGATCTCTGTCTGACTGTATGTGTAGGAGCAGTTAGAGCATTGCAGATTTCATCTTCCAACAGAAAAATTCCCCAAGAGCTGGGCGTGGTGGTATACACCTTTAATCTCAGCACTGGGGAAGCAGAAGCAGACAGATTTCTGAGTTCAAGGCCAGCCTGTTCTACAAAGTGAGTTCCAGGAAAGCCAGGGCTATACAGAGAAACCCTGTCTCGAAAAACCAAAAAAAAAAAAAAAAAAAAAAAAAAAAAAAAAAAAAAAAAAAAAAAAAAAAAAAAAAAAAAAAAAAAAAAAAAAAAAAAAAAAAAAAAAGAAAAACAAATCCCCAAATGTCTTCAAATTCAGGTTTCCCCCTCTAAAAGTCTTGTCTGTCTTGTACCTTCATGACTATTTGCAACTCCTCCAAAGTTGTAAAGAAATAGTATAAGTCAAAATGACAACCTAATACAACACGCAATTGCATGAAGCCTAGTTTGATACTCTTTTCTCTCTTAGGAATTTACATTCAGTTGAATAATGTGCAGTAGACTATATGCTTAGAAATAAAACATTCTGTGATGAGAAGTGGCAAAAGCATATTGGATAGGATGGGAGTGGAGGAAAATGAGCCCAGTTTTATTAGTACATGTGTTCCTTTAATAGAACATCCAGATAAGATGGAAAATTACTTTTAATAATGAAAGAAACTTAGTTTCCTATAATTAACACATAAATTTTTGCTTTTATGGTCTTGTCATTGAACATCTAGGTCTCTGAAATTCAATTCAGATAATACAGTGTTAAAATGCTGGGTTAAGTACCTATCACCTGAACTCTTTAAAGGAAACAATTGCTTAAATTTCTCTCCTGCCACATATAAAAGAAAATTTTCTAGAGGATTTGTGTAGCATACTAAAAGGGTAATTTTCTTCATGTATGCCATTCTATTCTAGCCTTACAATACTAATAAAGAGATAAAACAAAAATATTCTGAAGACATACATTGAGCTTAAAGGTCAAACATGAAATGGTATTCCATTAATTTTTCTAGTCAAATGCAAGACTGAAAGCTTTATTTTGGAGACACAAAGTAGATTTCATAAATAAAACACTTAGTTAATTAAATTCTTTCCATAACTTACAGCAGAAATCATGAAGTAGAAAAGAATTAATAACAAACCTTCTTAACTTTCTTTCCAAGTGTCTTAGCTAGCCTGTAACACTGACGGCTGGATGATTAAGACTTCGGAACACTGTCTTTCCAGGCTGAAGATAACCCCTCTGACTCTTTCGTGTGTTACAGTTTCTTTGGCTAAGTAGGAATACTCCTGAAGTTCAACATAATGCTTGTACACTTGAAGCTGACGAAGCTCGATGTCCTAACTAGGTAACCCCTTCTTACAAGGTGATGATAGAAATAATACATATAGAAAATAAAGTTTAATATATGTAAAAATACAACATAAAGTGGTGAGAACGATGCTATGGTGCCAATATTTCATGCCTAACATCATGGCTGCCTACTCTACTACATCAAGATGCACTGCCACTAGCTCACACAAAGGCTCTTTAAGCTAAAGAGTTTTACTAAGAAAGGCAATGGTATGCAAGCAGCTATTTGAATATATATATATATATATATATATATATATATATATATATATATATATATATATAGCCTTATTTCATTATGGATCCTATTAGTGGTTATATGTGGCTATCTCTCTGGAAGTGTATTGGAAGAACAGAAGAGAAAGCTGCCAAATAGTTGGTCAGGGAACAGCATGATTCCATTTCATTGGCAAACCCTTATATCTTCCCTTTGAACTTGCTTCTTGTGGCCCTCAAAAGTTTCCAGAGCACAGTTCAAATTCTGTCACTTATCACTCACTGTAAAGAAATAGTGATGCACCTTACATCTGAATCTTAGACAACCATATCTTCCTAAAGATGACTGCCTGTGTTTTCTGCTTACAGAGAAATGAGCAGAAAGGAAAAGGTAGGATGTAGGGGTCATATACCACTGGTTACTGTCTTTGCAGTCTTTTCTCTTTCCTCAGTTCTCTGCAACTTAAACATTCTTTGTCTTTAGGCTCCACTAGAGAAATGTTTGCAATGACTACTTTCATTTTACTTCTGACTTCTTCTTCTTCTTTTTTTCTTTCTTTCTTTCTTTTTTTTTTTGTAGTTCTATGATTAAGCACAATTTTAGAAAGGCTGCAGGCATGTGACTTGGTGTGATGGAAATAATATGAGTATTTGAAAACTAGGAGAGAACAGGAATGGGGCACAGCATTGAAAATCAAACAACCAGTCATCATAGAAACCTTGTCCTAGAGATGGTTCAGTGGGTAAAACTTCATGTTATCACAGCCTGACTACCAGAATTGGATGTCTGATCTCCACATTAGAAAGAGCAAAAAGTCTCCAAAAAATTGTCCTCTGACCTCACTGTGTACACGATGCTAAGCACACACCTTCTTAGGCATGCACATGCATATGCTTTGTGTATACACATACACCAAAATGTGAGCTCTCCCTAACGCTCACTCATACTCACACATACACACATGCACACATACACTCACTCACTCACTCACTCACTCACTCACTCACTCACTCACTCACACAGTCACACACACAAACCCAAACAAAATATCAATAAACAAAAATTTTAAAATATGTAAAATGTGGAAAAATAAGACAGTTATCTCTAGAGACTGTGGTTTTAGTCTAGTCTAGGCAAATATATACAGGGAGCCTGATTACATTTAAGTTTAGTAAAACAGATCATTCCTTCTTAGAAAATTGGTGTGGTAAACAAATTCTTACCTTTGTGAACAAGTGCATTGTCCACAGCTATGGCAAAGAGTTGGATAAGCAAAGCCAGGCTCCCCAAAGAGCCTAATCACATAACTGACTTAGCACAACTTCTGCAGCTGCCAGGAAAAGTGTTTGAAAATCCTGCCAGTGAATAAGACCCTGCTGCTAAGAGAAGGATCTTTCAAAGGCTGGCATCCGGGTCCGTGATTGCCATTCAGCATGAGCTGCCAGGACTTGAAGCTTTATCTTTGATGATCATGTGCTGGACCCATTACCAGACTGACTGAGCTATAATGACTGTGGTCTTGATTGACGATGAGCACATATCTTGTGATTTCACTTCAGAATAGATTCTTTCAGACAGTCTTTGTATTTATTTACCATTTCACATTTACTTCGGCAGTTTTTTTTTTTTTTATCTGTGTATGAATTGGGTAAGATAATATTTTTCTTAGAAAGATAAAACTGTTGGCTCTGTTGTCATTGTAAAGTTGTGACTAGTAAACCTCAAAAAAGTAGTGAATTTCATATCCTCTCTTTGAAAAGACATTTCAAAGAAAAATCATTTTATCTATGATAGACCCACATAATTTTGATCCTGGAATTTCTTTAATGTCTCCCTCTCCTGCTTCGAGTAAAGGACTCATTGCTATGTTCTATGGTTGACCATGCCTCTCCTGAAGAAGGAATGGCAGCAGTAGAAGTGCAGTGCAGCTATTTTATGCTATTGTTCTAACTTTCCTAACCCGACTATGGAAGCTATGTGTTCTGCACCTTCCCCAGTTATGCTGGTTAAGCTGGAGAGACACCATGCCTGCAACTCAGTCTGTTCTCTTCAGCATGCACCACTGACACTCTACCTCCCTTTTACCTCTTCTCTAATCACTCCTATAATGGTGCATCCTTCCATCTTCATTTCTCTACTGGAAATTTCCATGCTCTTAGAAACTCTGCCAGGCATTTCTGCAACCCTTCTGTTCCCCGGCCCTAACTACTCAGTCTTCCACAGTCTTCTTCTCCTGGATCTCTTCTATCCCTAACTATTTATTTTTCTCCTTCCTCACTGTAACTCTGGAGTTTTAATCCATTGCACAGAAACAGTTATGCCCTGATATTAGTTATTTTGTGATTAGTCTCACTAGCTTAAGGCTCTTAGGATGAGTTTTTATGCAAGTGTACACAATTCAATATAATACAAGCCTAACCAAATTAACAATACTCCACCTGAATGCTGGCATTTCCCCAAATCCGCAGATTTTGTAATTGAGCATACTTATTGAACACAGAACTGTGCAATCACAATGAACTTATTTCAGGATTACTAATTGCCAAGGATATTTTATCAGCTAATACCTGAGTGCATGGAAATAAAGCCATCTAAATTCTAAATATTATTACTGTGCATTTATTCATCTGTTTAAAGTTTTTTTTTTAGAGTGGTACTTGGAATTTGAATTTATATTTAAAAGAGAAATTGGACTGTATGTGTAGCTATTCACACTTTTAATTTAAATTCTTTTATATGGGCCTCTGCTGCTAGCCAACTAATATCCTGTACACTTAGAGATGAAGCAAAGCCCAGTAAGACATGTGCTCCATCTATTTTAATAGAACACCCAGCAAAACTTTCCATTTTATGGAAACTGAGTAACATATACAACACTGAGGTACCACATGCCAATATTTGGATCACTCTGGCTTCTAATTCAGAAACTGAATGATCAAAAAATACATAAATGATGAAAATTAATAGCAAAAGAATAACATAAGAGTTAATCTAAATGTGCTGAAATATGAAGATAATAACTTAGGAGAGAATCTAACAATTTCAATTGGTGTATACTCAGGTTCATAAGAATCATATCAAATGAGATGTCAGGAAAAAACACCTTTGAAGTTAAACAGATTGAACTTGTCAGAATACACAGACAAATTCAAGTGGTAAAAGCTTAATTACAAAATATTAATTTTCTACATTCTAGTATTTATCTTGTTAGATATGTAGTTTGCAAGTGTTTTCTCTCATTGTAAGCTCCCTACTCACTTAATTTACTGTTTCTTCTATTGTACAAAAGCATTTTAATTTCATTGTGTCAAATTTGTTAATTGTTCCCCTATTTCCTGAGTTTCCAGGGTCCTGATGAATGCCTCTGTATGGTTGTACCTCTCCAAGCTGTTGCTCTATCAACTTCAGAGATTTGGGTCTTATGTTGAGATCTTTGATCTGTTTTTCAGTTGACTTATGCCAAGCAAGAGAATCAATCTAGTTTCTTTCATATATATATATATTTTTTCAAATATTTTTGAATATACTGTGCTTTCTCCAGTGTGCATTTTGGGCCTCTGTAAAAACCACATGGCTATAGCTGCATGGAGTTACTTTGGGTTTTGTATTTATCTCCTTGAAATAGAGCCATTGAGATGATTCAGTGGATAAAGGCACCAAACATGTTAACATAAGTTTCATCTCCAGGATCAACATGGTGGAAGGAGAGAACTGACTTCTACAAAATTGTCGTCTGATACTCACATAGGCAGAATGACATATATGCTACATGTAAGAGCATTATAACACAACACACACAATAAATGTATTTAGAATATGTAAAACTTGGTTCTATCGATTGTCATGCATGTTTTATACTAGTTGAACTGGTTTTTTTGTTATTACTATTGCTCTGTAATATAATTTGAGATCAGGTATGTATGGTAATAATACCAGTACTTTTCTCTTTTCTGGGATTTATTTTGGTTTATCTAGGTCTTTACTGCTTCCATATGAATCTTTATTATGTTTTCTATTTGAGAATGACATGGAGGTTTTGTTTAGGATGACATTGAAACCCTGCATTGTTTTTGGTTGGGTAGACAATATTAACAATATTACTTCATCTAGTCCATAATCATGAGTGCTTTTTCTTTCATCTTTGAGTGTCTTCCTTGCTTTCATTTTTAAGATATTTAAGGTTTCATAGTCTATGCCTTGAATTGTATGGGTTATGGTTACCCTAATATATTTTGAGACTATAGTGAATGTAACTGGTTCTGAGATTTCTTCCTCAGTATATTTGTTCTAGGAAGGCTATTAATTATCACATGTTAACTTTATATTCTGGCCCTTTGCTGTAGGTATTTTTATGGTCTAATCCAAAACAAAACCAACAAACAACAAGAACAACAATAAAACAAACCCAAAATGCCCTCCATCAAAATATAAATGGACTATGTAATTTAAAAGAACTTTCAAAGAATAATGTGTTCAATGTCCCTGTTTATCAGAGAGGAAAAAAATAAAAGTATTGCAAGGCTCCTTCTCACCCAATTAAGAAGTTTTTATCAAAACAAAGAAACAAACAAACCAAATACACATACACACAAACACACACAAAAGGAAAAGATGCTAGTGAAGATGTAAAAAAACAGTTAACATTTAAATCATTGTTAGAAATATTAACTGGTAGAGTCATTATGAAAAACATTATTCATGTTTCTAAAAATGTGAAAAGTAGTTCTGCCTTACAACTAGCTCATATTGCTTCAGCATATACCTTCCAAGAAGCTCATAGCTTATGATAGAGGGGATTGCACACAATTGCATCTATGCATTCATTACTTGCCTTTACACAATAGCTAGAAAATAGAATCATCCCCATTTTATATCAACTATTGAGGGAATATAAACATGGTCCATTTACACACTGGCGAATTCACAAAGTGAGGAACACTGGAGAATTGCACTCATTGCCAGTTTAACTGTGTATTCTCTGAGCTATAGTTCCAAACTTTCAAGTAAGATGCAACCATTGCAACAATAGTAGTGGCATGTCTCTTATGAGGGTAACCAATTAAACCATTCCCTATTATATTTGAGGATGTTGTTCTTGTTGCTTTGGTTTGGGGTCTGTTGTTGTTTTATTTATTTGTTTGTTTGTTTTTCCCAGTAGGGAACTAATACATGGTACGGTAATGGTCAAAATTTTATGGCTGGGCAGGTCATAGACACAAGGATCTGTTTTTCAAGGGGACAACTTGCTATTTTTGATTTGATAATTTGAAATGGTACTAGATTATCTTCTCAATATTTGTGTTTATATACATAGATACATGCTATTCTCAGCATTGCACACAGAATCTTCTTACAGTGAAGAGGTGAATGCAGAGACTCATGACTGTTTAAGGTACTGATAGGATGACTATTGAGTGCTAGGTCCAAGAAAACATTTGTACCATTACAACTAAGGCTCACACAACACTGAAAAAGATGGGACAGAAAGAACTTAGGAGCTAGACAACAAGTATAAGGGCTTTGGAATGTTCTGGGTATGCACTCATGAACTAACAGTATCTGTTGTTACCTCTACTGAACCTCCATAAGACAGGGCTTGTCAACAGTCAACCATGAAATGGAACATGGTTTCCTAGTGGCCTACCTTACCCTGGAAAGCTATTGACTATTGACAAAAGCTAAGGGATGACAGATTATATCCCAAGCTTCTACTCTCATTTTGCATGTGTTCTATTATCTTTCCCTCTTCTGCCTCTTTCATCCCTCTTGCCCTCTCTTTACATTCCTGTTGTTTACAGCTCAAAGATAAATAAAAGTTAAGATCAAAGATAAGCCATTATCCACATAAGAGACAAAAATCAAAACATTTGTATTTCTGGGTCTAAGATACCTGAATTTATATTATTTTTCCAATTTGCTCATTTTTTTTCTAAAAATTTTACAATTTCATTGTTTCTTACTGCTAAGTAGGATTCCAAAATTGTTCAGTGTTTCCTAGCTTCCTCCAACAAGGCCACACCTCCTACTATTGCCACTTCACATGGACGGTGCATATTCAAACCACCACCCATCATTTCTGTGGGCAGGCATTAAGCTGGCATGAGTATTAACCAACTCTCTGATTAGTGAATCCTAGCAGCGAGTTCTTTTGGGATAACAGCTGCCTGTGTTTCACTGGGCATAGAAACTCTAAGAGCTTTGCTAATGAACAATCCTTTTTTTGTTTTTGTTTTTGTTTTTGTTTTGTTTTGTTTTATTTTCCAACTCAAATCCTTCTCCTGTAGAGATACATTCTGATAACCTGGAAAGTGACAATCTTTTCTTTATATTTACTATGCTCAAGGGCAGCCTTGCACTTACTTATGAACCATCTTTACTCTTGCCATATGTAAATGAGTTTGCCATTTTTATGGGCAGAATTATAGATCTCCATGCTTACCACAAAAAACCATTTTTCAGGCACCTAATTTATCATTGAGTTCCTGGTGACAGAATTCAGCATTTATTTGCTTGTTGAAACACACATGCAAATTCCTTCCTTCTCTGTACAGCTTTGAATTTATCATCCCTTTAAAGCTCATCCAGACTAACCCTGGGTAGATGTAGACAATTAAAACTTTAAGTAAGAGTAATGGCATGGATGGGATGCCAACCATATGCCAGAGAATATGGCACAGGTGCAGCATTTTCAGTCCATAAAAACTCTTCATGAAAGATCCACTCTTGTTTCTGTTTGGATGGGGCATTGCTAATACTTAATGAAGGTTTACAATAAACAGGGCCCAATTTTATGTAAAACACATACATTAAATTATTTAAGCTATACCAACATTTCTGAAGTAGGTATGACATATGTTAATTAAGATCTCTTCAGAAAATGTATGGATAAGATTAAAATAGTGCAGTTTGTTACACAAATAATGCCCATGTACTTAGATTGGGGTTTGGCCAGAGTGTTCATCTTGAGTGCTAAAGGAATAGGAGCAAATATAACAACAGAGATAGGAATGAGCCTAAGCATCCCTCTGAGCTGAGCCACAGTAGAAGGACCAACTTGCTACTATATGCAGACAAGGTATAGATATCACCAAACTAGGGAGGAAAAACAAATTTGAACCATTTCTCTTAATCACAGAACTTTACAAGTGAGTTGAATATAACATTCTTCCATATATCCCATCGATCCAAACTTTATCCCTGTTTGTACTTATAGCTTCAAAAGCCTGACAAATTGAAATTCCACAGTTTATCATGGATGGTCTTATACTTAAGCAAGATTTGAGGACAAGGAACATAAGATGACTAGGAGAAGGTTTTTTACTGTTGTGGTTGTTGTTTGTGTTTGTTTATATATTCTTATAAGGGACCACATTTAATTTGGGGCTAGCTTACTGTTTCAGAGGTTCAGTCCATCATGATGGCAGGAAGCATGGCATCATTCAGGCAAACATGGTACTCTGGAAGAATCAGAGAGTTCTTACACACTGGGCAAACATTGAATAGTAGGAGCCATGAAAGCACACCTAAACAGTGGCACACTTCCCCCAGCAGGGCCACATCTCCTAACATTAGCACTTCTCATTTGCCAAGCATATTCAAACCACCAAATAGTTGATGGTGTTGTTGTTTTGGTGGTGGTGGTAGTAGTGGTGGTTGTGTAAGGATATGCTTCCTTTTTAAAAAAAAAATTATTTAATCTTATTTTTTTACACTCCAGATTTTATCTCCCTCCCAGTCCACCCCCTGACTGTTCCACATCCTGTACCTCCTCCCAATCCCCTGTCTCCATGAGGATGCCCACACCTCCCACCCCTACCCCACCAGACCTCTAACAGCCCCGCCCTCCCAGGGCCTCCAGTCCAAAGAGGAGTTTTTTGACATACTATTTTTATTAGTCTTTTCCCGGTTCTCAGCAAATATACAAAGAATGTCACCCAAGGGACCATAGCATACAAGGAGCATAGTATAGGTAGGTTTCCTATAACCCCTGCCAAGGAAACCCCTGCATAGTGGTTTCAAATATATAGCTTACTAAATTGACTTGCTAGGCACCTTTCAACTCAATTTGATTAACTATCAAAATCAATAATCACAGGATTCGTTAAAGCAAATCAAATATAGGCTATGGAACAATTTGGCACTCATTATGTAAATCAATTCCTGAGTTTATAAAATCTTTTTGACTATTTTGCTCTTTAGAGAAAATAAATATTTCACTTTAAAATGCACCTAATGAAAAGGGTGAATCTAATGTTCATTGAGAAAAACATCAGAAACATACTGAAACATAATCCTATCTACCAAGCTATGCTAGCTAAACAAAGAACATCTTTAACATAGAGTTAATTGATATATTAACTTTATTATTATGAGTGCTGAGTGTGCTGTTTTATACAAGTATACAGCCCAAACAGTAGAAGTATATTCAGGGCTATTTTAGAAACTTGGCAGTTCTGTCCTAATACCAAGCCAAGATTAATTTAACTGTTATTATTTTTTAATGAAACTAATGGCAGCAGTCAAAAAAAAATCAAAACATTAAAAATAATCAAACATTTTAGCACAATCCAAACCCAAAGATCTGGTGATCTGAAACTTAAAGAAAGTTGGTAAGGAAACTGTTGTGTGTCTTTCTTCCCCTAATTAGAGCATTGTGTTGGTATTGAAGCAGCAGAGCATCACCTGCACAGCAATACTAAGCAGGAGTCTCGAACCTGAGCCCAGCCTGGTGGGAAGCATTCAACAGCTCTCTGTGGCTTGACACATGCACATTGCCAAGAGCACAGTGACTCTTGTTCAGTAGTACCAAGGCTGCATTGAATGCATGCGATACAACATAGGCAAGCCTAGGCAGAAACCGCCAGGGATTCATTAAGAACTTGATTTTGAAATAATTATTGGTCATCTTATATCCAGAAAACTTTTGTTTTTGTAACATATTTCTTGAAGTTTCCATTCATTTATGCACCCCATGCCTCTGCACATGGTTGGTCTAGATGGAGTTCTGTCAGCTGTGCAACTTCAGGTCTACCCTCTGCTAAGTGAAATAAATATAAATATTTTGAAATGGCACTCAGTGAGGCACACAAGCAACCATTCTTTATTAAGAAACTTGGAACAGTATAAGGCAATAAAAAAGACTCAGAAGCTTGTGCAATAGTAAAAATCGGTAGTCTTTCTGAGCATGAAAGAAAAGAAGTATTTTTTTTTAAGAAAGAAGAAAAAAAATGCATGTACTAAAGGTTCAGAATATATGTTGCTTGTGTTCAATCTCTAGATCCACCCTGACTGTGACAGTGGTTATTCTGTTTTTATTCCAATTTCTTCCTCTATTGAGGGAGAATGATATAATCACTTTCTAACTCCAAGTTGTTTAAAAAGGTAGAATTTCTCCTATCACATGCTAATTTTTAAATTGAAATAATATCTTATTATTACTATACATTTTTTGTAGGAGAAATGCTTTCATGTCAATAAGGTATTCTAATATATTATTACTCCATATAGAACTGCTTTATTTTTCCTTATACTGATCCTATTTTCTTCTAAGACTTACAAAGGACAGGTCTCTGCACTTCTATGTTAGCAGTCCTTCAAACAGATACTTGTGTGCCCCTTTTCCTTTGAAATATTGTTAACTACTCTGCCCAGATGAGTTGAAACCCTGAGGAATGAACTAGAGGGGCTTAACATTATTAAAATAAAAATGTGTATTTGTGATCCTTTATGGTCATAGAAAACTCTTCAAATTTATATTAAAAAATCTAATTTCATTTCACATGCTGTGAAAGAAACAAATAATGTATTAATCTGACAAGAAAAAACAGTGGTTTTGTCTGTATAAAATATTTCTTGAACACTGAAAGCAAATTTAGCATTTTATATAAATTTCAAAGTCGTCCTCACTTCAACAAGAGTCACTCATCTTGTCTGGAATATTTCGTAATTGAGTTCCAAAGGAAATATATGGCACATAGTGATATAATATAAAAGGACTTATCCAT
>LR749515.1:1301016-1346016 GCA_902729485.2 Mus minutoides | reverse complement strand
CTGTTGACAAAGGAACTTAGGATAGAAATTCATACAGGGTAGGAACCTAGAAGCAGAAGCTGATGCAAAGGCTATTGAGGGGGGACTAATTAATGGCTTGCTCATCATGGATTGCTCATCCTGCATTTTTATAGGAACTAAGGATCACCAGCCGACGGTGGCCCCACCCAAAATTGGCTGGGCTCTCCTCCTTCAATCGGTCATGAAGAAAAAGCCATACAGCTGGATCATATGGATACTTTTCCTCAATTGTAGTGTCCTACTTTCAGATGACTCCAGGTTTTTTGAAGTTAACATAAAACTAGAAAGCACAGATAGTTATTATAAAGACCACAGGATTGGGGAACAGAGAAAACTAGGACAAAATTTAATCTTCTTTGTCAACATGAGATGGAAACACAATTTGAGTATGTCAGTGACAGACTTTCTATATAATTTTTCTTGAATCCTTAAATGTGGGTTGTATCATTTCATGTTTTGGGGTTCCAGACTGAAGAACAAGGAGGGTACTAAGCCATCATTCAAAGCTCCCTGATATAAATATTGTTTTGATTTGGTGTGTAGTTGTAGCAACAAATGATAGCTAATGCACTAAGCAGAAAGAAAAAGAAATCACAAGTTATTTTATTATTTTGTATTTTTATTATTTTAAGATATACTTAATTTTTTAAAAATATATTTTCCCCTTGCTACATATATTTCCTCCTATAAATAGCCTTAATTTCTTAGGAAAGTTTCCTTTCTTAGAAAGTCTTCTTTGTACTTCTTTCTTTCTTTCTTTCTTTCTTTCTTTCTTTCTTTCTTTGCTATTTTTTTATTAGAGAAATTCTTCATTTACATGTCAAGTGTTATCCCAAAAGTCCCCTACACCCACGCTTGCCCTGCTCCCCTACCCTCCCCCTCCACTATTTGGCCCTGGCATTCCCCTTTACTGGGGCATATAAATATTGCTAGACCCAGGGCCTTTCTTCCCGAATAATGGCCAACTAGGCCATCTTCTAAAAATGGGGAACAAAACACCTATGGAAGGAGTTATAGAGACAAAGTTCGGAGTTGAGATGGAAGGAAGGACCATCCAGAGATTGCCAGACCCAGGGATCCATCCCATAAACAACCACTAAACCCAGACACTATTGCGTATGCCAGCAAGATATTGCTGACAGGACCCTGTTATTGCTGTCTCCTATGAGGCTATGCCAGTGCCTGGCAAATACAGACATGGATGCTCACAGTCATCTGTTGGATGGAACACAGTACCCCAATGAAGGAGCTAGAGAAAGTACCCAAGGAGCAAATGGGGTCTGTAACCCTATAGGAGGATCAACAATATGAACAAATCAGTACCCCCAGAGCTCGTGTCTCTAGTTGCATATGTAGGATGGCCTAGTAGGCCATCAATGGGAGGAGAGGCTGTTGGTGTTGTGAAGATCATATGCAGGGGAATGCCAGGGCCAGGAAGCAGGAGTGGGTGGGCTGGGGAGTAGGGAGGTGGGAAGGTATAGGGGACTTTCAGGATAGCATTTGAAATGTAAATGAAGAAAATATCTAATAAAATTTTTTGAAAAAAATTCTTCCTTGTAAATGATCAGTGTGATAACATACTTTATTTGCTGTACTTGACTTCTTCATATGTTCATGGAACCATCACACTTAAGAATCTCATAGACAATTTCTTTTCACAACACATCACATTCTACGCTTCTCACGATTGCTTCCATCTTTGTTTAATAATTGTCCTGCAAACTGCAATATAATTTTAGAAGATCAGGAATTACACGTAATTTATTTCTTTCTAGCTTCTAATATGATGACATGTAGTAAGTTCATGATACATTTGTTGAGTGAATAAAAGCATGCATTATTAAACAAAGACTGGAAGTTGGAATTTATGACTAGCTATTAAACTCAAGAAAAAAATATAGCTTTGGAATCACTGTGAAATGGCTTGAAAAATTACTTGAAACCTTGCCTTACCTAGTATTCTAAACATTTATAGAATCATAGTGGCATAAGAAATGAAATTTTCCTGCTGAGTGACCATTGACATCTTTGAATATGCTTTTAAAAATATTCTAAGCATTTTAATAATACTTTCATTTCTGTGTAGCTTCAAAATGTGTTAGTCTGCACTTAGTGAAGAAAAGATGGTTACAATGTCTAACTATATTTACTTACAATGTTATGTATATCAAAGGAATTAAAGAACTATGGTGAAATGAACACAGTAAGCATATTCATTGTCTTCTTTCTGTTTTTGCTTTCAATAAACATCTGAATACACTAGCCTGTCCTGTGAGCAGTAGACTCTGGATTCATCATATGGTTATTTAGAAAATAGCTATGGTTTTATTTGTAAGAGGTTTTTTTTTTTTTTTTTTTTTGACAAATTTCAATAACAAGTAAATCTACTGCAGCTAGAATTGATAAAGATTAAATGCAATTCTGCATTCTCCAGAGTCTTCCTTAGATGTTATAATCATAGTCAATTTTGGAGGAAGTGAGACTAGGAGCAGAGGTAGGTACCATGGTAAAAGGTGCTTCCTGGCATTTTACCCTGATTTGCTTAGCTTGCTTTCTCATATAACCCAGGATAATCTCTCAAGAGTAACACTGCTAAAGGTGGGCTGGGCTTTTCCACATCAATCAATATTCAAGAAATTGCTCAACAAATTTGTCTACAGAGCAGTCTCACAGGAGAAATTCCTCAGTGGAAGATCTCTCTTCCCAGTTGAGTTAGTTTTTATCACATTGACAAAAATTAACCAGGACAAACAGCTTTTGTTTTATAGTATCAACAATTAAGAAAATATCTAATAAAAAACATGCTGAAACAAAACAAAACAAAAAGACAATATAAACTAACCAGAACCCCCAGAGCTCCTGTCTATAGCTGCATATGTAGCCAAAGATGGCTTAATCGGCCATCATTGGGAAGAGAAGCCCCTTAGTCTTGTAAACTCTATATGCCCCAATACAGGGGAACGCTAGGGCCAAGAAGTGGGAGTGGGTGGGTAGGGGAGCAGAGCGGGGATGGGGGGTGGAGGGGTAGGGTATAGGGAACTTTTGGGATAGCATTTGAAAGGTAAATTAAGAAAATATCTAATTTTAAAAAAAGTAAAACAGGGCCAGGCGGTGGTGGCACTTTTAATCCCAGCATTTGGGAGGCAGAGGCTGGCAGATTTCTGAGTTTGAGGCTAGCCTCGTCTACATAGTAAGTTCCAGGACAGCCAGGCTACACAGAGAAACCCTGTCTCAAAAAAACAAAAACACCAAAAGAAAAAAAAAAAATCTAAAGCATTATAAAGAGTCTTGTCATAAAGTTTCATAAAATCTAGAAATAAAGAATTTTCTAGGCTGGGCAATGATTAAGAAATAAGGACACTCACTTCTCTTCCACAGGATACAGATTCAGTAGACAGCACCCACATCAGCATCACTCCCTGTAATTCTAGATTCAGAAGATCATCATCCTTTGGGCTCCAGATGCACCTACATGAGTATTGTGAACATAAACTCTTACACACACACACACACACACACACACACACACACACACACACACACACACAAACTTTTAAATGCAAGTAAATGAATCTTGAAAAATAGGCTTTTCTGATACTTACATAAGAAAACCATGATGATAGTCATCTATTGGATGGACACAGGGCCCCCCAATGGAGGAGCTAGAGAAAGTACTCAAGGAGATGAAGGGGTCTACAACCCTATAAGTGGAACAACAATAGGAACTAACCAGTACCCCCAGAGCTTGTGTCTCTAGCTTCATATGTAGCAGCAGATGACCTAGTCAGCCATCAATGGGAAGAGAGACCCCTTGGTCTTGCACACTATGCCCCAGTACAGGGGAACACCAGGGCCAAGAAGTGGGAGTGGGTGGGTAGGGGAGCTGGGTTGGGGGAGGGTATAGGGGACTTTTGGGATAGCATTTGAAATGTAAATGAAGAAAATATCTAATAAAAATAATTGAAAAATAATAAAGAGAACCACGATGAAAACAATTTAAAATAATGAGTTCTTTTCAGAGTCAAAACCAAACCTCATATGTCAATTAGGAGTTTACATTCCTTTTCAGGGCAAACCAAGACATGCATTTACTTTAGAGAGATTGAGAAAGTCAAACATAAAGACCACACACCTTAAGTTTCTTGTTTAACTCAAAGGAAAACAAAAGGCAAGTTCAAAATTCAAAACCACAAACCAACTCAGAGTGGATTTTAAACTTGCCAGATTATTATGTAATGTACACTGACTGAGGCTGGTACAAATATGACACAATACTTTGATTTGGAAGGAGGAGACAGGAAGTATAAATGGCAGAGCCTCCGGATCACCCTAGTTTTCTGCCTACATGAGACAAAGCTAGAGTCACCTGCGGTCTGTGTAGATAAAAGATGTGGAACATTGTTGAGACTGAGATACAGTTTCATGGAATTCATAAAAATGTACACTGTAAAGACAACATTTCCATGTTCTCCTTTTTAAGTACAATAGATGAACAGCATGGAATTTTCTTTTGCTGGTTCCCATTATCAGGTGTCCTTAAGAGCATTTTCTCAATATTTTCTATCCATTTAGTTATGTTCCTTTTGTGGTGAGTAAGAACATATTGAAATCTTGTATATATTTTTGTTGTCACGGGAACTTGATTTCTCTTCAGTTGTTTTACTGTAATGTTTCTATATTTTAGGTGTGAAGTATCATCATTATTATTTTTGCACTGCAAATATCTTCTATAACTGATTGGCTTGTTATTTTATTTATAACAATGCCTTCTTATTGAAAAAACACTCTAATTTCAATAACCACTTCTTACATATGATCATATGTAATACTTCTTTGTGTTCTGATTAAAATAAACTGAAGACCCAGAAATGAACCCACACACCTTGGGTCACCTTATCTTCGACAAGGGAGCTAAAACTATCCAGTGGAAAAAAGACAGCATTTTCAATAAATGGTGCTGGCACAACTGGCGGTCAACATGTAGAAGACTGTGAATTGATCCATTCCTTTCTCCTTGTACAAAGCTCAAGTCTAAGTGGATCAAAGACCTCCACATTAAACCAGAGACACTGAAATTCATAGGGGAGAAAGTGGGGAAAACCCTGGAAGATATGGGCACATGGATAAAATTCCTAAACAGAACACCAATGGCCTGTGCTGTAAGATCACAATTGACAAATGGGATCTTATAAAATTGCAAAGCTTCTGTAAAGCAAAAGATACTGTCAATAAAACAAAAAGGCCACCAACGGATTGGGAGAGAATTTTTACCAATCCAAAATCTGATAGGAGGCTAATATCCAATATTTACAAAGAGCTCAAGAAGCTGAATGCCAGAAATTCAAATAACCCCATTAAAAAATGGGGTACAGAGCTAAACAAAGAATTCTCAACTGAAGAATGCCAAAGAGCTGAGAAGCACCTTTAAAAATGTTCGAAATCCTTAATCATCAGAGAAAGGCAAATCAAAACAACACTGAGATTCCACCTCACACCAGTCAGAATGGCTAACATCAAAAATTCAGGTGACAGCAGATGCTGGCGAGGATGTGGAGAAAGAGGAACACTCCTTCATTGCTGGTAGGATTGCAAGNGAAGGATGTGCAGAGACAAAGCTTGGAGCTAAAATGAAAGGATGGGCCATCCAGAGAGTGCCCCACCCGGGTGGTCCATCACATAATCAGCCACCAAACGCAGACACTACTGCATACACCAGCAGGACATTGCTGAAAGGACCCTGATATAGCTGTCTCCTGGGAAGCTTTGACAGTTCCTGACAAACTCAGAAGTGGAAGCTCACAATCATCTATAGGGCAGTACACAGAGTCCCCAATGTAGAAGCTAGAGAGAGTACCCATGAGTTGTAGGGGTCTGCCACCCTATAGATGGAATAACAATATGAACTAATCAGAACCCCCAGAGCTCATGTCTCTAGCTGTATATGTATTAGAAGATGGCCTACTTGGCCATTATTCGGGAAGAAAGGCCCTTGGTCTAGCAATGTTTATAGGCCCCAGTACAGGGGAATGCCAGGGCCAAGTAGCGGCAGAGGGAGGGTAGGGGAGCAGGGCGGGGGGAGGATATACGGGACTTTTGGATAACACTTGAAATGTAAATGAAGAAACTCTCTAATAATAAATAATAAAAAAATAAAAAAGAAAGTTACATGTTATTAAATAAAAAAAAACAGCGATGAGAAAAAAAGAATTTGACTACACAAATAGAAATAAACAACTAAGTACATGTAAATATACATATATTTATATATGTGTGTGTGTGTGTGTGTGCAATATTTAGATATAGATCAAAACTAATCAGTTAAGTTAATTTTATCAAGTAATATAGATTTATATACCAAGTGATGGTAGAAGAACTTATTTTTAGAACATAAGTTCCCTGGTCTCATTATAACATGTGACATCAGAAGTTAATATACATCAATATATGCCAGTATATTTGAATTCTCAATGCTTTGCCATAGTAAGAAAGTTTCACAAAATACATGATGAGACATTGAAATTATAGAAAGCAATCATTTTAGTAAATATTTTGTAAGATATGATGTGGATTTCCATCCTCATTGCCAGACTCAACAATATCACCACACATGCCTAGTTTATATTCCTATAATAACAAAAACACCATAAATCTGAAAAATTCAACATAGTAAAATTTATTTATTTTGTGCTGGTTCTATTTAGCAAAGATACTGAGCAGTGACCCATCATATGTCTAAAAAAACCCAGACCCAAATAGAAATAAACATTTTCAATTAAAAAAAAAAAAACCTGAAGAGAGAAAAAAAATCAACTTAAAGTATAGCTAAAATTGATATTATATATACATCTCCATGATTGCTTTGTTATTTCAAACCTATGGCACACAAAGGCTGAAGAAACGTCAATACAATTTAAAGCAGCTTATGAAAATGATTTGATTTTGGGCAATCGTAAGTGTAGTTTTAAATAAGCTTTCCTGTTTCTGCCAAATGACCCAAACAGAAGTCTTTATATGTCATTTTCCTTAACTGCACTCTTATGTGTGGCTGGGTTTAAGCTTCCCATCAAGGCTGAGCCAATTTCAGAGGACTGCTGTTTAAATGCTTTTCCTTCTTGCAGACACAAAGGGGTAATTGCCTGAGAAGTTTTGGTAGGGATCAATTGAGTTTTCTTTATCTTCCAAACAAGACTTTCTACTATGTGTGTTGGGATGCTTCAGTTCTTGGAGAAGTTGCAGAAGCTTTTGACATTTCTTGCTAATGCCTTCTCAGGTTCCAACTGATTAAACACAGGAAGGATTTAAGCATGATATAGCAACTGTTGTTATGGAATGATTAGTAGGAACAAAGGGTTTTACAAAACAATTTGTTGCTTTTGCTTCAGTTTCAAACTTTAGTTTGGAGAACATTACCTAGTTACTATGGGTCATTGAGCTCATTGCAATGCTAACTTTTTTTAAACAAAGATTTATTTATTATTTAATGTATAGGAGTGCTCTGTCTATATGTACAACTGCATGCCAGAAGAGAATATCAGCTGACCTTATAGATGGCTGTGATTCACCATGTGGTCTCTGGGAATTGAACTCAAGACCTCTGGAAGAGCCCAGTGCTATTACCTGCTAAGACATCTGTCAAGCCCCCTGACTTTGATTTTTATCAATAGATTTTTTCATTTTCTTTTATAGTTAACTAAATTGTTTCCTTAAATTTTTTATTATATAAACTGTATTATATAACAAGGTCACACAAATAAATAAAAGCATTACAAACAAAAGTTAAGCAAGATTGAAGTCTATAAAATTCAATAGAATTATGGTCATTTGGATTGAAATACACTTAAAAACTTAGAAGCTTACAGCTACCTGTAAGAGAAAATATGCAGTATTTTTTTTGTGGTCTGAGTTATCTCATTCAGAATGATTGTTTCTAACTTCATATATTTATTTGAAATTTCATTTTTCTCAACAGTTGAATAATATTCCACTGTAAAAATGTACCTAATTTTTACTATATATTCATCAGTCAATGAACATCTAGACTGTTTCCAATGTTTGGGTGTTATGAATAGAGAAGCAATGAACATGTGAAGCAAAAGCTGTGATACTTCACGTCATATTTTACACTTTCAGTATCTAAAATACTTTATGCAGTCATCTACCATCAACACCAAAATATCCATAGCAAATTTAGAACTAGAAAAAGAATTTGCTTTATATTACATTTCATATTTAGTATCTTAAAACGATTTTTAAGTATTTAAGTATTAAAACATTTTTCGTATTTTTTAAGTATTTAAGTATTAAAACATTTTTTTAAGTATTTAAGTATTAAAACATTTTTTGTATTTTCTCTCAGAGGATACAAAGAAAACAAATTAAGTATATACTCAATATTCTTGATTAAAGCTTACATTTCTATAAGAAAATGATCTTTAAGAGGTCAATATCTCCATTTTTATAAATATAGGGCAGAAAAGGAATGATAGAAGCACATTGAGTATTTATGCTGCTAGACATTTCGCCACTATGTGTCTACTTTTCACCCTGTTGCAGGCATAAAAACTCAATGCACTTGTAGGCAAAATATCATCAGATACTAATTATTGAATGGAACTTCAAGATTGACTACAAATTGACATAAATGACAAGTTTTAAAGATTACTCTGCAAAGAGCCTTGAGCAATAAGATTAAAATACCACATATATATAAAATGTGATCTTAGTCAACATTTTCTCCTTGATGGCAAGGTATCATGGTGAATGAACTCATTTAGAGAAACAAATCTAACTGCTGTACGGATCATATGTGCATATTGTTGTCTCTATATGAGTGTGTCTGGGATAGTTGTGTGGTAGTTACATCCAGAAGTGTTGGATTTCCCTTGAAGAATGGAACTTAATTATGGTGGAACATGGTTGAACTTAGTTTTTCTGTATATGTATGGCTCTCATAGAAATGTGGAGCTGTATTTGTACATGTTTGAGTATAAATTATGTCAGGGTGGCTGTTTTAAATGTATTACCTAGAAATTCCATTTTCCTACACATTTTAAAGCAATTTTACAGTTATCTCAGTTGAAAATTTAAATAGTTAATGAAACCTTAAACTTGGTCATAAAAATCATAAACAATTCTTTGAAATTGTGTGTTTGTGAATGTGTGTGTGTGTGTGTGTGTGTGTGTGTGTGTGTGTGTGTGCACATGTGAGAATTTCTTCTCTCCCTGACAACTTTAATCCAAAACAATGAAAGAAGGGCAATCTTAGAGATGTAGTCCATGAAATAAGTTTAAGTTATGACAGTGCATGCAACGAACAATTCTATTTTTGTAAGAAAAGCAGCATGGTGGGATATATTGGCAAACATGTCTAACTTCATTAAAAATTTAAAATTTCAATTGTTTTTATTCAGACTACATATTTCTGTGAAAATATTAGATAATTACCAGTTGTATTTTTATACTTTAATTTTTGAAAGAGTGAAATATTGATAATTCAATATCAAACTTTTTATATTGAGAAATATCTAGAGTCGAAAGATTCATTTTACTATCCACAGATTTAGTAAAATATTTTCTAAACTGGGAACATGGGCTTCTACACTTGTGTGACTGCGAGGAGAAGGGAAGGAATGTCATTGTAAGCCTGTTCAAAAGGCAAACTACTTCCCATATCATATGAAACTCAATGAATTTCGAAATTGTGGGATGAAGAAGAAAAGAAACTGTCAAAATATGCTGACCTTTTTTAGTTTCCATATTCAGCACAAAATGGGTCTCTGAAATTTTCAGATACATTTTCTAATTGTTATGATATAAACTGTTTCTTGATATGCACGGGTACAAGGGCTCTGTCTTTCTCTCCCAACTATGCCCATACCCAGAGGTAGGTTGAATCTCAGGAACTCTGACATATCTAAGATCTCAGAAAGTCAGATCATAGTATCACAGGATCACAGAGCCAGCAGGATCCCTGGGAGTTATGAAACAACCAGGATCACAGGATCACAGGATCACAGGCTCATAGGAGAGACAGGATCCAGTCAGAGACAACAAGGCCAGTTAGCAGCAGAGAAAACAAGATGGTAAGAGGCAGCACATGAACATCAGCAACAGAAACCAATGCTACCACAACATCAGAAATCAGTTCTCCCACCAGAGCAAGTCCTCAGTACCCCATCACACCTGAAGGCAAGATTCAGATCTAAAATTCCATCTCATGAAGGTGATAGCAAGAAAGCAATAGTGATAAAAATCTGCATGGTATTGGTAGAATGACATGCAGGTAGATTAATGGAATAGATTTAAAGACCAGAAATAAACCCACACACCTATGGTCTCTTGATCTTTGACAAAGAAACTGAAACCATCCAGTGTAAAAAAGGACAGTATTTTCAACAAATGGTGCTGGTTTAACTATGGGTCAGCATGTAGAACAACACAAATTGATCTACCCCCCCTTTTTATTAGATATTTTCTTTATTTACATTTCAAATGTTATTCCTTTTCCTGGTTTCCCCTCTGAAAACCTCCTATACCACTCCCCTCCCCCTGCTCACTAACCCACCCACTCTTGCTTCCCTGTCCTGGCATTTGCCTACACTGCAGCATCAAGCCTTCCCAGGACCAAGGGCCTCTCCTCCCATTGATGTCCAACAAGGCCATCCTCTACTATGTATGTAGCTGGAGCACTGGGTCCCTCCATGTGTATTCTTTGGATGGTGGTTTAGTCCCTGGGTGTTCTGAGAGTACTGGTCAGTTCATATTGTTGTTCCTCCTAAGGGGCTGAAAACTCCTTTAGCTCTTTTAGTCTTTTCTCTAGCTCCTCCTTTGGGGGCCTTGTGGTCAATCCAATGGTTGGCTGAGACCATCCACCTCTGTATTTGTCAGGCACTGTCAGAGCCTCTCAGGAGACAGCTATATCAGGCTCTTGTCAGCAAGCACTTTTGACACAATAGTGTCTGGGTTTGGTGACTGTATGTGGGATGGATCCCCAGGTGCAGAAGTCTCTGGATGGTCTTTCCTTCAGTCACTTATCCACACTTTCCTCCCATGAGTATTTTGTTCCCCTTTCTAATAAGGACCCAGGTATCTATACTTTGCTATTCCTTCTTCTTGAGCTTCATTTGGTCTGTCAATTGTATCTTGGGTATTCTGAGCTTCTGGGCTAATATCTACTTATGAGTGAGTGTATACTATGTGTATTCTTTTGTGTGCTTTTGGGTTACCTCACTTAGAATGATATTTTCTAGTTCCATCCATTTCCCTAAAAATTTCTTAAATTCATTGTTTTTAATAGCTGAGTAGAATGCCATTGTGCAACATCCTTAGTCATCAGGGAAAATGCAAATCAAAACAACCATGAGATTCTACCACATACCAGTCAGAATAGCTAAGATCAAAAACTCCAATGACAGCAGATGCTGGTGAGGATGTAGAGAAAGAGTAACACCCCTCCACTGCTACTCCACTCCAGTAGTGACTTGCTTGTCAGGCCTAAAAGCCTGGAATCAGTCACAGGGCAAAGAGTTTCAAGGAAACTTATTGTCCTGAAACCTTGGCATTTCCATAGCTAGAATGCCCCAGGTTTGTCCCTGCAATATTGTGGAGGGTCTTGCATGCTTTCTTAAAGTATTTTACTGGATAAGAGTTAGAAATCTCAGGGCAAGCTTAGCAAAGTATACTTAGAATCTTCATTACAGCCAGGTATAGCAGACTACATTGCGTATTAGAAGAAAGTTGGTGAATTCTTCTGACAAATGGAGATTCCCTACAGATACTTAAAAGAACAGCCAAGTTACTCTCATATGTAAGTATTTACCAAGGCCTAGGAAATAGGGTGGGGGGAGTAGTGGTATTGCATTATTCATGATAAGGTCTACTAGAGTGGACTGCCCTGGTGTTAACTTTCACAAGGCATAAAGGAGTAGCATAAATTGTGACTAGAGTATGAAATCCTTACCTGCCATTAGCTGACTCTAGGCAGGGCTGTTTTATCTTTACTGTAAACATTACCTGGTTCCTGTCAGTCCTTTGAAGACATTCCTCTGTTTTGTGTCAGATTCTTCTTTGTACCTTGCTTACCTGCTATGACACCCTACTCCTTTGTTTTCTGTATTATATGAGACTGGTGTTTGCTTTGTGAAAAATTATATCCAGACACAGCATTCCCTTGTGTCTGTGTCCGTTTGTCATTTCTTGCCCACTCCATGCCCACCTGTCTGGAAACAT
Source organism: Mus minutoides (assembly GCA_902729485.2). Taxonomy (NCBI): domain Eukaryota; kingdom Metazoa; phylum Chordata; class Mammalia; order Rodentia; family Muridae; genus Mus; species Mus minutoides. Next base: position 1,333,767 of record LR749515.1, on the reverse strand, counting down.
GATTCCACATGGATTGAGGGGAACCAACTGAGCCCGGTCCATGGCACTCCACTACTGGTAGAATTGCAAGATGGTACAACCACTCTGGAAATCAGTTTGGTGGTTCTTCAGAATATTGGACATAGTGGTACCAGAGGACCCAGCTATACCATTCCTGGGCATATATCCAGAAGATGCTCCAACATGTAATGAGGACACATGCTCCACTATGCTCATACCAGCCTTATAATAGCCAGAAGATGGAAAGAATCCAGATTTCCCTCAGCAGAAGAATGGATACAGAAAATGTGGTACATTTACACAATGAAATTGATCCATTTTTATCTCCCTATACAAAGCTCTAGTCCAAGTGGAACAAGGTCCTTCACATAAAACCAGATATGCCGAATCTAATAGAAGAAAAAGTGGGAAAGAACCTTGAACACATTGGGAGAGGGGAAATTTCCCTGAAGAGAACACATAATCAAGAATTGACAAATGGGACCTCATAAATTGCAAAGTTTCTCTAAGGCAAAGGACACTGTCAATAGGACAAAACAACCTACAGACTGGGATAATATCTTTCCCAATTCTACTTCTGATAGATCTCTAATATCCAAAATATACAAAGAACTCAACAAGTTAGATTCTAGAGATAGAAATAATCCTATTTAAAATGGGGTATAGAGCTAAACAAAGAATTCTCAACTAAGGAATATTGAATGGGCAAGAACCACTTAAAGAAATGTTCAACATATTTAATAATCAGGGAAATTCAAATCAAAACAACAACCCTGAGATTCCACCTCAAACCAATCAGAATGGCTAAGATCAGTAAATCATGTGACAGCGGATGCTGGAGAGGATGTGGAGAAAGAGGAATACTCCTCTATGGCTGGTAATGCAATAAGCTGATAAAACCACTTTTGAAATCAATCTGGAGGTTCCTCACAAAATTGGAAATACTTTTACCTGAAAGCCCAGCTATACCACTCTTGGGTATATACCCAAAAGATGCTTCAATGTATAACAAGAAAACATACTCTACTATGTTTTTTAGCAGCCTTATTTATAATAGACAGAAGCTGGAAACAACCCAGATTTCCCTCCACAAAAGAATGGATACAGAAAATGTGGTACTTTTACATGGAGTACTCAGCATTCAAAAACAATGACTTCATGAAATTTGCAAGCAATTGAATGGAACTAGAAAATATTGTGCTGAGTGAGATAACCCAGACACAAAAGAACACACATGGTATATACTCACTGAGAAGTGGATATTAGCCCCAAAGATCAGAATACCCATGATAAAACCCACAAATCATATGGAGCTTAAGAAGAAGGAACACCAGGTCAGCAGACTCACTGTCATTTAGCTTTACAAGTTAAGCCAGTTTACTTGCCCAAGCTTCTCATTATTTCATTCATTTCTGCTCTTATGCTTAGTATTTATACTTTTTATTTGATTTGACTTGTACACCATTGTCTACATTTTTTTGAGATAAGAGATTAGAATATTTCTACTTTCTAAGTTAGTATTTAATGATATAATTTCCCCATTAAGTACTATTATCTCATTTCCCATTAAATTTACCTCAAAGTTTGATATACTGTATTTTAAATTTAATTTTAATTTTCTTTCGCATTTCTTCTTAAAGATAAATCTCCATAAAATCTTTGTCTTATTCAGGCAAAAATCTCATCGCACATATATGATGCATCTATTTTGTCCTAGCAAAATTGGTATAACTTTATTTTTTTCCAATTTTATTAGATATTTTCTTCATTTACATTTCAAATGTCAAGTAATTGTTTAACCAGAAGAGTCATTGATCTTGGCTGGGGTTATCACAGAGAAAAGAGCTTCAGTTGGGGAAGTACCTCCATGAGATCCAGCTGTAAGGCATTTTCTCAATTAGTGATCAAGGGGGAAAGGCCCCTTGTGGGTGGGACCATCTCTGGGCTGGTAATCTTGGTTCTATAAGAGAGCAGGCTGAGCAAGCCAGGGGAAGCAAGCCAGTAAAGAACATCCCTCCATGGCCTCTGCATCAGCTCCTGCTTCCTGACCTGTTTGAGTTCCAGTCTTGACTTCCTTTGGTGATGAGCAGCAGTGTGGAAGAGTAAGCTGAATAAACCTCCCCCCCCCCAAAAAAAAAAGACTGTAATTAGAAACCAATAATAAGTGTTCCTCATACTACACCTCATCTACATACATCAGGCATGTTACCTGATGACATGTTTCTCTTGCTCATAACTATATTCTCATTAAGAATTTTCCTATAGCTTAACCACAGTGAAAGAATATGCTCAGGCTTGGAGGCCAGTATGATGTGATACACTGTAGATTCTATCTGCTGTTTTCTGTAATCCCATTTAACAGGGTAACTCTCAAAAATACTTCTTATCCTTTCAATGATATTATTTGCAGACAGAACACTTTGACATTGCTTTATGTGCAGAGAGAAATCATCCTAGGTACAAATTTATTACATACACTCAGGAAATAATAAATATCCTGCCTAGTAAGGAACTTGAATGTCAATATTAAAGGAAAAGAAGCTGATGGAACAAGAGACAAATGATTTATTCTTTACTGAACAGAAACTTGACCTTGATTCTTAGAAAGATGCATATAGTTACAACTATGCAATGGAAGAAGAGAGACTTGGAATCCAGAGCATTGACTAGCATGTGTGTGGTGCACCTATAGTTAGTTAAATAGTGAGTCCATTTTTGAAAACTATAAAATTAGATGCTCAGTTTTAATTTAACATCTCTATCACTTCAGAAAATAGCCAAACATATGAGAAAAATATGCCAAAAGAGCATGGGAGAGTACATATATGGTTTCACAGAGAGATAATCACTCATTATTGTTTTGGGTCTTACAGCACTGCATACCATATCTTCATTGTTTTATACCTGCTACCAATTTAAAAAGAAATTGTGTGGTCATTTCCTGTTATAGAGTAATATAAATTCCTGTTCCCACATGATTAGATGTCAGGAAAGTTTAAACAACAATCTGAAGAGTTTCAACAGCAATCTGAAGGGCACAAGAAATAGATTGTACCTGGCTTAGTTTATCTGCCAGTTAGAAACATGGATGCTTCTGTCTTTATTTTCCCTTCTGTCTCTCCTGTTTCAACTACCTTTTGTTTCAACTGACAAAGGAAGGAAATTCCAAAGAGCCTGAAAGTTAATGGCCACAGAATAGATATTTAAAAGCAATTCACAATAAACTCTCCTAAACATTAAGTATCATTCAATTCCCATAAGGTAACTGGAAAGCTAATAAAGGTTTGTTTTTCTTTCTTTGTTTAAACAACAAGAACAACAACAAACTGGTCAGGATGCTCTTGGGATTTCACATCCCTACAACTGGGCTTGTGTCAAACTCCAAAATGCTTGTTTTTCTTCTTTTCCCTTTACTTCCCTTTCCATCCTCATTCTGCTGCTCTGAATCTCTCATCCCAATAATGACAGCACTCACAGTATTTCCTTTGAATTTTGCTTTTTAGATAAAGTGGTTACAAATTCTTAACAAAATGCTATTGCCAATGTAACTCAAAGAAGAAAGAGTTCATTTTGGCTTATATTTCCAGGTGGAGGAGAGTTGATCATGGCAGAGAGGGATGGTAGCAAACAGGCATAAGGATTGGAGCAGGCAGCTAAGAGCTCAGACATTGAATCACAGGGATGAACTGGAGCAGCAAATCAGAAGTGGTTTGATGACTTAAACTCTCAAAGCCCATCCCTGATGACATACTTCCTCCCATAAGGCCAAGCACACTTCTTAAACCTTCCCAAATAGTACCACCAACTGGTGACCAAGTATTCACATACCCATATATGGCAAATCTCACATTCACATTAGAGAAAGACAAAGCAATAGTGAAATGAGTTAATAAAATTGATTTAGGTATAAAAGTAACCTTTATTTACCAGATATAACTGTCCTCTCAGAGCCATCCTGTTGAATAGCTTTCCATTTGTAGCTCTTACTGAACTCTGGCTGTCTGGTTCAGCTCGGAGGTTCTGGCTTAAATTTCTCTCCAAGCTGACTAATTCAATCTGGCTTCTCTCAGCATCTCACTGAATTGCTATGCTTGGTAAAACTGCCTGTAAATTTCACAAGTTGAATGGCACCGACTGCATGAACTGAACAGTACTGAATAGAACTCTGTGTGTATGTGTGGGTGCACGCGTGCGTGCACTCTTAAGTTGCCTTTTCTGTGCCATTCTCATGATAGTGGGGTGTGTCCTATCTTTAACACATTCTGATAAATCACATTGTCTGCCCCTCAATTAAATGTCAAATTCAAACATGGTTGCTTCCTTCTACAAACTGACCTTACCTACCTTGTTTTGGATTAAAGATGTATACTAAAGGCATGTCTGTATAACAGTTTGAGTGATTAAAATTGTCCATATTCTAGCTAGATCATACAGTCCTAGAAGTTCTTAGGATGTGATCTTTTGCCAGAGCACCAATGTTGCTGGATTAAAATTCCTCTACAGTTAGGGTTCTATACTGTGAAAAGACACCATGACCAATGCAACTCTTAAAAATGACAACATTTAATTGGGGTGGCTTATAGTTTTAGAGGTTTATCCTCATGGTGGGAAGCATTCCAGTGTGCAGGCCGACTGCACTGGTACTGGAGGAGCTGAGATTTAGAGATCTTGATCTTTATTTGGCAAGGGGACTAGACATGTTTAATACAAGGGACATGTTGTTCATTTAACACTTCAAAGGCCTGCTTCCACAATGACACCCTTCCTCTAATAAGGCTACACATTTAATTGTGCCACTCCCTTTGGCCAAGTATTCAAACACATGACTCTGGGGTCGGAGGCATAGCTATTCAAATCACTACAGTACTAGGAAATAAAATATAAAAAATAATTTATTAATTTAAGAATATAATTTTATGCTTCATATAAATAGAGAAGGTTTGCATTTTGCAAGACAGTATAGAAACAAAATGTTAACATTTCTGTAAAGAACAAAATTAGTTTTATTAATTTCTTCTACAAAGAAATTGTGGATAAAAATGTGTAGGTCTCAAATTTTTTTAAATGACAAGAAACACTTCAATTTAATCTATTAGTTTAAATTTATGAGATGTAGTACTAATTATTTAATGACTTCCTATGAAGTGGACAATTATTTTAATGAGGATTGGATGATAATCTAGACAAAATCAGTCACCATACTACATATAAGTTCTGCTTTGCTGAAACAAGACTTATTATGACAAGATCTCCTAAAAAACAATACTATTTGTCTTTGTTAAGTGTATATAAGTGTGTGCACATGTAAAACTTAGAGTAGTCTTTACCATAAATATTGATGTAAGTTAGAAAGGAGAACCGAGTAGGAGTAAGTTCTTTATAGAAATAGAAAGGAAAGATTTGTTGGGCCCTATTTGACCTTGGTTTGGGCCTCAAGAACTGTCATTCACTTGAGAATGACTCAGCACCACCTACCGGCCTGAATGAGACTGCCTCTGCTGATGTATCAATTTCTTAACCCCATGCCCCTCATCTCACTCCACACAATAAATCATTTCACCCATGCCCTTATCCTCACCTCCTTGCCTTCTCTATATAAACAAATTACTGCCACATTAAAGTGAGTTTCTCCTTTGACCAGACTCCCAGTCTGGGTGTATTTGTTCTGGGCCATCAACACTCACCATCCCACTCAGCTCCGGAGAGACTCAGCTGGACCAGGTTCTGACCAGGTTCTCTCCTCTCGCCTGGACCTCCTGGCAGAGAGCCTAAAAAGACTGAGTGAACTGTATATTAAACTTGGAAATGTATAACTATCATAGAGTTCACCTTGAGAAGGAATTTTATATATATTTATACATATATATGCATATTATATATATATATATATATATATATATATATATATATATATATATAATTATACACCACTTATCACATCTATATGCCCACTAATTTATTTACCTAATACCTTTCCATAAAAGGGGTCATTATGAAATATAAATATATGAAATATGGAAAATTGGATTAATTAAGATTTGGATATAAGATGGATAAATTACAAGAGATGACGTTTAATATGCTAAACACAAGGAAAATTGACAGCTTACATAGGCTGCTTATCTCATACAATATTTAACATTTTATATTAGGGAACAAAAATGTTATCAAAGATTAAAAAGTAATTGAATATGGATAACTATGGTTGAAAGAATCTACAGTTTCCTAAGAAGAACCATTGAGTGGTTTCTTCTATAAATTTCATTTTAAAAACTCAATTATACCAATACTACTATTTAAAACAGTTTCAGGAAGAGGAGCCAAGATTAGAGATTGAAAAATAACTTAGGGCTTTATTATGATATTCAACCCAAGACATGATAGAAGTTTGAATTGGAAAGTAACATTTGTCTTACAATCTTTCTCCCTGAAAGAATATTAAATAGTAATTAATGGAATGTTCATCTGATAACCAAGCCCCAGCTCAAGACAAATATAGTAACTTATGGAAAGTGATTGGTTTCATATTAAACACAAAATTAGCTAGAATTGTCACGATGGCTACTTTTCTTACTTGCAAAGTCAAGCAATGGGTCAGCTTGAGCTTTATCAACCACAGATGCTAATTCCTTCCTCCAAATATCACCGTACTATGTATTTTAACATATGAGATACATCATGAAACACAATAAACACCTGACAATGTTTCAATGCTCTCCCTCCCTTCTAACATTTTATTTGTAAAATATATAAATAATATAAGCCCCATTTTTTGCTAAAAATAGATTATACTCATAATTTTTAAAGCATATTATGCTACTATATACCATATTTTTGCTATTTGGGTTAACTGATGTAATTCTAGACCTTGCTGCCTAATATTTTCAATCACTTCTTTTCTAAAATCTTACTAAAACTAAGATATTTGAGAGTCCTAGGCAAAAGATAGCAAGTTCAAGACCTACCTTGGCTGTATAGTTTAGTTCACACTATGATCGAGTCAGTTAGTGAAACACTCTCAAAGTAAAAATGAAAAAAAATGTTAAAAATAGTAATATTATATAGTTTTAGTAAACTAAGGTAAATCTGCAACACTAATCTTTTATTGGAGAGTGGTTGAAATTCTACATACACTTTTGCTTTTATTATTATTATGATCATAGGATACATTTTCTCTGAATATTATATAAATATTTTTCTCCCTTTTTAAAAAGTCAAATCATAGCTTCATAGTACAGTACTATGTTGTTTTATCCTATTGTACTTGTGGTTTGTTTTCAAATAAGCTGCTTCTTTCTAATTTTTTTAATTTAACATGTCATTATCCAGGTCATTCACTGATGTACTTACTAAACCTTCCATTTATATTTACCAAATGGTCAGATTTTTAATAAAAATATGAGATACTATAAAGCATCCTTACTAGGTTGGTTTTACTGTCAAATTGTGCAATACATGGATCCAGTCTCCTTGAAAATGCTTTTGTCTAGTCTGTGAGAAAATGCTATTGTTATGTAAATTATGCCCATGACCCCAGCTCACAGATTTTTAAGAATGCAGTCTGTCCATTTTTGTGCATCTACTTCTGAAATGCTCATAACCTTGATTTAGGACAAACTGATAGTAGTTACAAAATCTAGTGCCTTCACCTATAAGCCTCTGAAGAAAAGTGAGTATCTTATGTAGTCACTGGAAATTTTAAATTTATCATTGAGAATTTAGCTTTGTCCTTGCTTGATATCACTTTTTATTAATGTCCAGATGCCCTTATAGTGGGCAATCTTCAAAGTAGTTGCCAAGCAGGCACCATTTTGTTGCCTATGTGAGAATTCCAAAATAATTTAACCAGTGAGCACCATAGTATTACTGACAATGTCACACAGAGCGTATCACATTCCTTTTCCATGGACTAGGCTTTAGAATTTTTCTTATGGAATACCAACCTTATGATTTAACCTGCTGTAGGTTAGCTTCATCTGACTTTGAAGGAGCCAGAGAAATAACCAGGGAGCTGAAGGGGACTGAAGTCCCATAGAAGAAACATTAATATGAACTAACAAGTACCTCCAGAGCTCCTTGACACCATATCACCAATCAAAGAAAACACATGGTGGAACTTGTGGCTCTAGCTATATATGTAGCAGAGGATGGCCTAGTCAGTCATCAATGGGAGGAAAGGCCCTTGGTCCTGTGAAGATTCTATTCCCCAGTATAGGGGAATGCCAGGACCAAGAATGGGAGTTGGTGGGTTGTGGAGCAGGGGGAGAGGAGAGAGGAGAGGGGATTTTCAGAGGGGAAACTAGGAAAGGGAATAACATTTGAAATGTAAATAAAGAAAATATCTATAAAAAAAAGAAAAAAATCATTACCATTTTATATGTAATGACAGCCACTTTTAGAAAAAACCCACAATTCTCTAGAGAATTCAGCATTCATTAATATTTTTGACTATACTAAATATTTTGGTAAACTTTTTGTTTAACAATTATTTTTTTGGTCTTATCAATACTATATTTGCAGATGGACTATTAATCTTTTTCCATATTTTTAATGACAAAATTTAAAATAATAAAAATGGTTTTAGTTGGTGTGATGCTAGATACCTGTAATCCTATGTATAATCCTTAGAACCTAGTACCTAGTACTAGTACATAGTACCTAGTACTATAGAGGCAAAGGTCTAAGGAAGGCAAATTAAAGTCAATATTAAGCTACAAGTGAGACCCTGTGCAAAAGTGAGACCCTGTGCAAAGTGAGACCCTGTCCAAAAGTTAAGAGATAAATAAATATATAAAAATGAAATAAGTGGATACTTTCACTAGTTAAAATAATTAGTCTGTTACTAAGCACCATTCAAACTTAATTATGAAGCTGGAGAGACGGCTCAGAAAATGAGAGTATCTATCTACTATTTTTACAGTGAACTCAGATTCATTTCTACATCCTGTTAGAATAACTCATAACTGTCTGTAAGTTTAGCTGCAGGCTCTAGAAATAATTTTCTGGCCTTGTGGGACATTTTACACATGGTATGCAAATAGTCACACTGACAGACAGATAGTCAGACAGACACACACACACACACATACACATACACACATACACTAAATCTTTAAAATAAAATATAATTAGACTTTACATTAGATATAGAGTAGGGTTTTATTTTAACTGATGAATTTAGCATAGTAAAAATAGGTTTTGTTCCTGTTCAAGGGAAATGAATGGTTTTTGGAAGTGGCATGTGGTATGTCAGGATCTTGCACATTGCATTGGTGTTTGTTTTCTGAAGTCTAAGATAATAAACCGAGAATGGGAGCAAAATGTTGAAATAAATGAAAGTCTGTTTGTCCTCAAGCAAATTATATTTAAGCAATTCAGGAATGCAGAAGAGTAATGTATATTTCCTAATATACACCCTATAAAATATTTACCTTCTCTACTCTTTCTCCTAATGTAAGAATAACTAATAATATCTATCTAGAATGCATAATTTCTTGATTTGGAGATGATGTCCTTGTTGTAGCTATGCTTACAATATAATAATATGCAACACAAAATATCTTTCATCTTTTAGCTTTTTAGTAGTTACATTTTCATTATACATTCTGGTTTAAAAGTGTCATTTGAATACATATCATATAATACAATCTTAGTTCTCAGTATATCCTCTAATGACTTAATATACAAATGATAGCAGGCTAACTGGTGAATTTTTATTGTGTGTTATCTTGAGGAATGTTTTATAAATTTTCAATATTTAAATATAGAATACTAAGTACTCTTGGGGTAAGGTTAGTAATTACAGTGGTAAACTTCTTGGCACCTATAGGTATTAGATGATAAATATAAATATGATATTGATTTATTATAACATATCAAGATATAGTATATATTTTCCAAAATATTATTTTCAATTAAAGCTATATTATTTTTATCAAACTCAGTTTTCTAAGCATCTTAGAACTTTATATATTTTTAAATAACCTAAAACGTGTGTTTTTTAGGTATGGCAAAGAATTCCTATGAAATTATTACCAAAGGCAAAGGCTGCCAACTCTTTCTCAATAGAAGTGGATCTCATTTTAGGGTTATTAAAATCCACAGTCTTATGATACAGTGAATTTGTACACAAAGCCAAATTAGAATTGTTCCAAAGAAAGTTTAATTGGGACTAAATTTTAGACCAGTAATGTTCTCAGAGATATTATATTCCAAGGGGCTTACACAGACCCAACAAAAGAGTGAAGAGCATTACACAGAGAGCCTTACCTTAAAATGATTTCCTATAAATAGAACTACTTCCTCTAAAGTATTAAGTCTATCCTGAAGTCCCTTGTCAATAATCTCCTGGATCATGAATGCTATTGACAATGTTTTGTATAATTTATCAATCTGATATGCTGTGTGAATCTCTTTAACTAAAGATGTAGTGAATAAGGCAAAATTAGTAATCATACCTATTAATGCTCTGATCGCCAATATCAAGGCTGCAACAAATCTTTTGGATCTCTTGAGAGTTAAAGTGGCCCTTTGCCAAGCCTCTATAAGTGAATCTAGCTAAGAAGGGCAATCTCCCTGAGAAAAATGTTACTGCATCATGGGTGAGACCCAGGCCAGAGTATACCAGACACTGGCTGTCTTTTTAGATGCTGTACACAGGGTGAGACTCTACTGGTCAGCCAGCTGCAGACAATTAAGATCCAAAAGGACTGAGATTAGCTGAAATGTACAAAAAAGGGAGGGAGAACCTATAGAGATGATCTTAGTCAAGGACCCTGGTTGGGGAATGGAGCCACCCACTTATCTCCAAATTTTTAACCCAGAATGGCTCCTCCTTAAAGGAAATACAAGGGAAAAGTGTGAAGCAGAGACTGAAGCAAAGACCATCCAGAGACTGCTCCATGTGGGGGTCCACAGGCACTATCTCTGCCTCTTCTGGTCTACTTTCCAGGATTTGCAGAGGGTGACACCTCTCCTACTGTCACCAGTCAGGCTATGGTGACAAAAGGCCAAGGGGAAGCACATTCAGAGAAATGGAGCTGCAAGCACAGACAAGCAAGGGCTGGAGCAAGCAGCTGGTAGAGAAGAGCAAGCCCATCCCTCTCTGGCATTTCTTCACTCTCCTGGGTCTGTACCCACTTGTGAAGGTCTTTACTAATATATCCTGATACACCATTTATCAGGGCTCAATGACCTTTCCTTAGGAATCATGGACTAGCTTTTCTATATGAACACAAAGAAATCTTGCAAAAACTTTGTATGCATCTTGACATCTTTATTACGAATAGTTTGTTTCAAAACCTTAATATATGTTTCTTTGCTCTTTTGCATTTACTTGACCCATTTTTATTTACCAAATTTTCACTTCTTTACCCAGCTCTAGCTCACATGGGTGGGGGGAGGTGGAACTCATGACACCCTAAGTGAAATTCATCCCAAGTTGTACTTGCCCAATATTTTAACTTCCCTGTCTCAGTCCCTGTTCTGGCTCCTCCAACCTAGGACCAACTGTAGTCCCCTCCCCCCAGCCTGCTCCAGGCTGAGAGCAGACCTGTTGCCACTGAGGGCGGCCACCGGAAACCACATATGGTGTGGCTCTCCAGCTAAGGCTGGCTTCCTTGGTTGTGCTAAACTGCCTCTGTACTTCTCCAGGACCCTGCTACCTGTCTGCCATGTCTCACCCAGATCCTGTTTCCTGCTAAGACAGCCCTGAGACATTCCACAGTGCACAAGACTTCAGACTGCTTCCAGGCACTTGCAGGACTTGGCTGGGGATGGGGTCTACCCTCATAGAACCCAAAAAAAGATTCTTGAGTAAAGAGAGATGCCTTGAACAGAGGGATTTTGTCTTGGCGTCCATTTTTCTCTCCCATCTAGTCTTTCTTTCAGCCCCAGTTTGCCTTCCAGGAAACTCGGTTCTTGGGTACACCATGGATGGCATACCCCAAGAGCTTGGCGCCTGGAGGTGGGACCTGGAAACGGCAAAGTAATCTGAGGGACCACTGTCTTGTGTGGAGCTCCACGAGAAGGGATGAATAAGGACCGTATTGTGCACAGGAGCAACAGGTAAGTACACCAGCGCTGGTTTTTTTTTGTTTTTTTTTTTTGTTTTGTTTTGTTTTTTTTAAACTTCGATTTTAAAATGTTGCTAGAGGTGCAATAAAGATTCAGGCTAAGTTAAAACAGTACTGACCTGGCACTGATTTCTCTTAGGGGATGTCAGCAGAAATGCGACTAAAAAATCCAAAACAGGCATTTGTCTGCAGCCTAGAGCTGCTTCAGGGGAGAGGAAAAGGGTTTAAAAATATAAAATAGGGTGAAAATGGTAAAATTCAAAAAATGAAAAAAAAATAAAAATAGAGAGAGATTCAAGAGAAAAGGAAAATGGATTTTTGGAGCTTTCCCTGGCCCACTATGGGAGAAGTTCTCTACTGTCTTTGTATTGTCTGTTTGGTGCACCAGTCTGTCCATGTGTCAATTCATGTTTCGTGTTTTGCTGTCTGAATGACTGTTGTTTTATGTTTCATGTTGTAAAAGAAAAATGGTTAAAATTTTGTCTGCTGGCTTTCAATCTCTTTATTCACTCTCAGTTTCCACAGCGGAGGCTGGGAGAGGCTCCACACTTTAGCCAGGGGCAAAGCAAGGCAGGATAGGCCCTGCTGAAAAACCGTTTTTTAAAAGGAGCCTGCAGCTTCTTAGTTCTAGGCAAGGAAGCTGAGAGTTGGTTTTTTCCTAGAAAGTAGACTTATAGAGATAAGATTTTAAAATAGGTCTCTTTAGTGAAGCATTAAAATTTGCACTGTCATACATTCGTGAATCTGCAGCCAAACTTCACGGTGTGATAGCGATGTTTTTAATATTGATTTTAAAGATGATAAATTGTTTTAAAAGTGGGTTTTGCTTTCCTAAGGTTGTAGATATACTCTACTATTGCAATAGAAACTAAAAAAATCCTAGAATCTGTCCTCATTGCAGGAGGGCCTAGTTGCCCAGATTAAAAATATTTACTTTTGAGTTAATACAAAACTCAGAGCAGCCTCGGGGAAGCTCTTGTGGCTTTTGTTTGTTTGCTTGTTTGTTTGTTTGTTTCACAAACCAAGACTAAGGAAGCTCTGGGACCTCACCCCCTCCCAGGACCCTCCCTGCCCCCAGGGGGAATTCCTCCTAGCTAAACTTCATTTTTCAGATCCACCCAGGTGTTGTTCATTATAAGGTGCTATAAGATTTGTGAAAGCATTCCAAGCTGGTTTGCCTACTTCATATAAAATTATTATAGATTGAAAAGTTTGATTTCCTTTTGTATCCTGATAATTGTAAAAGGCTTCTAGTGAGCTTGTAATCACTAGAAAAATTTTGCATATAGGTATGGCTAATAGCCTTACATTATGTAGAAAATTTTTATTGTTTTTTTCTTCAATAAAGAAGCTAAGAATTTGAATCTTTCAGTGTATACTGTTTCCTAAGTGGAAAATATTTATGTTAGCTAATGCCTCTAAAGAAAAGTTTATTTGAGATCCTTACCCTCACAAAATGAGCTTTAGGGTTCTGGGCAGGAGTTGCTCCAGAAAAGTTTCAGAGGCAAAAATAATAGTTATGGTTTTAATTATACTTGAAAATTGTGGTATAGAAAATCTAGGAAAGAAAAATTGATTCACTTCGCAATTTTATTTTCAAAAACTTGTAGGAGATTTTATTTGGCTAAGATCTCACCTAAAGTTTTTTTTTTTTTCAATTTTTATTAGATATTTGCTTCATTTACGTTTTGACTCTAACCTTTGTTGGGTGTTATCTTGAGAGACACAAATTAATTGATAAGGAACAAAGAACTTTACAGAAAATAAAAAAAGCTTTTATAATTTTTATCAATTATAATCTATGGTAACTGAAAACTAGATGCTTATTTTAGTTATGGTTATTAAATGTGATCACAGCAATTTTTTACACAGAAAACATTAATGTAAAACCATTTTTTTTTTACCTCAAAGTAAAGCTTTAACATCCTATTCAAGCTGCTGTGGTGCTAATTAAAAATTGTAAAATAAATTTGTATATTTTAGAAAAATTGTAACAAATATTGTGTTTTAAAAACCTGACAGTGTCTGTTCCTTATTCCAAACAGCAATTAAATTGGTTATTGCAGAATATTAATATTTGGCTTATTACATGCTATCATTTTAAATAAAGTTGATAATCATTTTCCTAAAAGGTAAGTTTAAAATTATTTTGTGCATGCTTTTTTACCTTCAATAAATTTATGCATGCATACATCCCTTCTACTGTATTTAAAAACAGCCCTTCTATGAGAAAAAAGTATATATAAATTGGATCACATGTTTATTCGTTTGAGTTTCCTCTTGCTTCAGCACAGATAATTAAATTGTGTGCCGTAAATGGTGTTTTAATATGTTAAATAATCAAACTTTAATTTGTATATTAATAGTTAATATATATCTCAGAGCTTACAATTGCTAAAATTATTTGACCCTCAGATATTATTAATTTCAAAATTTGCAATTGTTTAAGCATGTACAACTCATAAGAAAAAATTGCTGTTCTTTTACATTTAAGGATTTGTCCTAGATTGCCTGGACAAGACCTCTTAAAGCAATGTCATGCTAGATTTATATTCCAGGAAGATTATAGACCCCATACAAGAGTAATTGGCCATATAATCTCATTCCTTATTTCATCAAAATAGTAATGGCTTAAGATAATGTTTTAATATCTTTATAGAATGTTCATGTCAAATTGTGAAAATTTATTCTTAGTGTCCTCAGTTTCCACATAATGGTATCAATTCTTGAGGACTTATACTTAATCAATTGCAGCAATTAGATATTCTTATTTCTGATTTATAAATAAATAAATAAAATATGCACATGTGACTTAAAACTTTTCAAGCTTTCTAGTTATGACTATTCTTCAGGAGAAACAACTAAAAGTGTCATTGCCTATGTTAAAAAAATTTTTTTTTCTGTGCTTGGTGTTCCAAATCAGATTTATACAGATATTGGAATTAGCTAAAACAGTCAAGTATTTGAAATGTTCTGTCAACAATTAAATGTTACCCAGGTTACTGAGAATTTTTATAATTCTCAAAGACAAGGAATAATTGTCAAACGTGCTCATTGAACGCTGAAAAATTGGCTTTTAAAAACAAAACAGGGGCAGTTAGGCCCCCAAGGTCACCAAAAGCACACTTTGCTTTTGTCCTATTTGTTTTAAATTTTTGCAGACTGATGTTAAAGGTCAGTCTGCAGTGGATCACCACTGGAATCCAGTTACTTCCAGTTCTTATGCCGTGGTAAAATGGCAGGACCTGTTAATGAATAAATGGAACGGGTCCAGACCCTGTACTAATCTGGAAAAGAGGGAGTGTTTTGGTTCTCTCCACAGAACGCTGCAGAAGCTGACAACTGCCAGAACTATTCTGTGACAAGCTGACCTGTGAGTTCACTGAATGCCCTGACTGTGGTGACAAAAAAGCTGATTTGGGTATATACTTGTAACTTGTCCTAGATTGGAAAGGCTAAGCTGCCTTGCTTTAAGCTTTTTTAACCTTATGGGACAGAGAACATTAGAGACCGTGGAAATTGACTTTAAGAAATTAGTCTTAAGAAGGATTAATAATGATTCTTCTATTTCCTTCAATGTGACCAGTTATTGTAACTTAATCTTATACTGGTCTAGGAATGATTCAAATATTAGAGACTTCCTACTGAAGATTGCTAGAAATCCCTTTTTAGCCATAAGAGCTAACTTGGAGCCCAACCCCCATTTCAGAAAATCCACAGTCACTGAGAATTCTCAAAGGTACCTCCCCCACACCAGGAGGTCAGAGCCTAAGCTTGGTTGTTTTAATTTGCAACTGAATAGAGTACCTGGTTCTCCCCAAAGAAGCTGTTATCCTATTGTGTTTCAACTGTATTCGGTTTTGTTTTCAAGCAGGTCAGTCTTCCCCTTCAGCCAGGTTCCAGCAAGCACAAGGTTCACCTCCTACAAGCACAGCTGGCTAAATTTCTCTGTTATGAAGATGCACATGGAATATATATTTGTGGCCTTGGTCTGAGTTGGGAACTAAGGGGTGCTATGAAGGTCATTCAGCCAATGATGGGCAACCAGATCTCGGAATTATATCATTCTAAGACATGGGTATATGCCAAGAGGCTGTGGCTTATTAATAATATACCACAGAGCCATGTTTGTGCAAAATATTCACAAACAAGCTCCATGTATTCCCAATGACGAAAATGAATTGTTCGGGAGGATCTGAGATCCTAAGACACAGCGCAGCCGCCGCCAGCCACCATAACTCCCAGGCAGGACTATGGAGCATAAATAAATTTCATGTCTCAGTCCCGCTTAATTTTATAATATAAGTAGGGAGGAAATGTCGTCTCCTCTCCCCAGCCTTGGCTGGGTTGGCCGTCCTGAGAGAAGGGATGTCTGGGAATGGTTAAACAAACAACTCGAAGTCAAATCTTCAGTGGTCAGAAGATGATGGTTTATGTTTTGCTTGAGATGGCTACCGGGAAAGCTATTGACTCTGTAGTTTGCTCCTGTTCTCTAAGAAATTATTAGAGTTTCCAACCAAGTTCAGAAATCCTGTTAGAAAAAATTCTGAAAATTATGAATAAAAGCCCAGCTTTATATTTACACATCAGTTCAGTCACTTACTCTAGGTTCCCTCTTGACCATCTCATCTATTACCTTAGCTTCTTGAGTCTTAAGAAAAGGACAGCAAGTCCATTTTTGTTTTTTGTTTTCTTGTTTTTGATGTTTTGTTGTTGTTGTTGTGTTTTTTTTTAATATTGCAAAAGAATTCAGATATATGCCTGCCTTTGTAAATTTAGCTGGGTGGGACTAAGCTCGGTGGTCATCACTGCTTAACCCTCTCTATCTCCTTCCTTGGTTCACAGTGCTGCTATTTCTGTTCATTTACATCTGTGAAGCTCCTTAGACAACTCATGTTGCTTCCTTATATTTTGCATAGTTGAAAAATTATATATTTTTGAACTCATGTTTTCAGCGTCCTTTTTCCCACATCCTTTAAGGGCTAGCTGAAGGTCACAGCATTCTACTAGTTTGCTGAAATATTGAGTATACCCTCACTTCCTAGACTCGTGCTGTCTCTGGTTATCATGGAATATTAACCTTGGCAGAGAGGACATTCCTTGAATGAGACACATGAAATTATGTACATTATTATACAAACAAGCCTTACATCTGCAGCAACCATCAACATTCTCAGAGGCTCATAGGATTCTGAATTAGTCTATGCTGGCTCTGTTACAGGTATAGGCACAGTGTCATTCCATTCTTGCCATGACCAGACTAGTGGATATAAAGACAGATACTTAAACCATAGCTAGAGATTATGCTAGTTTAGTAATGTAGTGGTTTGTAGGTCATGGATCCTCCAGGATCCATGACTTCACTAGTTCTGGGTAGTTGACGGTTCCCAGTACCAGTTGTTGAGTGGGTCCTTAATCTGGCTGTTGGGTACTATTGGGTATTTACTGTTAGGTATTGTTAAGGTATGCATACCACTCCTCTACTTTTAGGGTACTCACTGAATCACTTTTTTTTTTTTAATTCAGTTGAGCACATTATCTCATGAGATAGTGCTATTCACAGTTAAGGTGAGTATTGTCATCTCATTTAATCTTAAGGACCCCTCTAAACATTCCTAGAAGTTTGTTGCTTAAATGATTCTAGATGTTGTCACGCTGACTATATTAAATGCCACTACTATATTTTTGTCAACATTGCATGCAAACACATGATTTAAAACTATAGGTTTTCTCCTTTATTCTCTGTATGCTCATGATTATTTTATCATTAAAAAAATTCAGTCTAACTTCTCAAATCCCAATAATATTTAATAATTCTATTAGGGTTTTAAAAACTTGAGATGCAATGAAATTCGTTAACTGTCAGGTCCTGTTACATGAAAAAACATATAAGACAAAATAAAAATGAAACAAGAACAATAAAAAAAATATAAGAGTCACAAAATACAATATAATGGTACAAAATAAACATTATTATTCTTTTTTCTTTTTATTTTTTAACATTATATATTTTCTTTATTTACATTTCAAATGTTATCCCGTTTCCTAGTTCCCCTCTGAAAATCCCCTATCCTCTCCACCTCCTCCTGTTTCCTGGCCCAGGCATTCCCCTATACTGAGGCATAGAACCTTCACAGGTATAAGGGCCTCTCCTCCCATTAATGACCAACAAGGCTATAGTCAGCTACATATGCAGCTAGAGCCATGAATCTCTCCGTGTGTTTTCTTTGATTGGTGTTTTAGTCCCAGGGAGCTCTGGAGTTACTGGTTAGTTCATATTGTTGTTCCTCTTATAGGGCTATAAAACCCTGCAGCTCTTTGGGTACTTTCCCTAGCTACTTCATTGAGGACCTTGTGTTCTGTCTAATGGATGATTGTGAGCATTCAATTCTGTATTAGTCAGGCACTGTCAGAGCCTCTCAGGAGACAGCTATATTAGTCTCCTGTCAGCAAGTACTTCTTGGCATCTACAATAGCGTCTGGGTTTGGTGGTTGTTTATGGGATAGATCCCCAGGTGGGGCAGTTTCTGGATGGTCATTCATTCAGTCTCTGCTCTGGGACAGTATCTTAATTAACAAAATCAGAAATAAAATGGGAGATATAACAACAGAATCTAAGAAAATCCAAAAATTCATCAGATTATACTACAAAAGCCTATACTCAAAACAACTAGAAAACCTGGATGAAATGGACAATTTTTTAGAGAGATACCAGGTATCAAAGTTAAATCAGGATTAAACTAATGATTTAAATAGTCCCATATCCTCTAAAGAAGTAGAAACAGTCATTAATAGTCTCCCAACCAAAAAAATCCCAAGACCTGATGGGTTTAGTGCAGAGTTCTATCAGACCTTCAAAGAGAACCTATTTCCAATACTTCTCAAACAATTTTACAAAATAGAAACAGAAGATTCTCTACCCAATTTGTTCTATGAAGCCACAATTATTCTGATACTTAAACTACACAAAGACCCAACAAAGAAAGAGAACTTCAGATCAATTTCCCTTATGAATATCAATGCAAAAATATCCAATAAAATTTTCGCAAAAAGAATCCAAGAACACATCAAAATGATCATCCATCGCGATCAAGTATGCTTCATCCCAGGGATGCAGGGATGATTTAATATACAGAAATCCATCAAAGTAATCCATGATATAAACAAACTCAAACACAAAAACCACATGAGCATCTCATTAGATGCTTAGAAAGCATTTGACAATATCCAACACTGCTTCATCATAAAAGCCTTGGAGAGATCAGGAATTCAAAGCTCATACCTAAACATAATAAAAGCAATATACAGCAAACCAGTAGCCAACATCAAACTAAATGGAGAGAAACTTGAAGCAAACCCACTAAAATCAGGGGCTACATAAGGCCCACTCTCTCACTACCTATTCAATATAGTACTTGAAGTCCTAGACAGAGTAATTAGACAACAAAAGGAGATCAAAGGAATACATATTGGAAAGGAAGAAGTCAAAATATCACTATTTGCAGATGATATGATAGTATATATAAATGACCCCAAAAATTCCACCAGAGAACTCCTAAACCTGAAAAATTACTTCAGTGAAGTAGCTGGAAACATTATTATTCTTAACTGGATCAATTGGTATATATAAAGTAATGTTGGATTCAAAGCTGGACAAAATCCCAACAGGGAAAATTCCAATTCATATAGGTTTATATGTAGCAACTCAGGCCTCTAATGGGTATTCTGGACTGTGAAATGCCTCAGTTGCCTAGCCATCTCTACTCTGATACTTGTAGCACACATCACCTATTTGGCTAGTTCTACACCATGCCTGTAGCTTTCCATCACTGGAAAATCTGACATGATGTCTAGTAGTATCAGCATCTCTATTTTAACTTGAGTTTCGTCCTCAGAGCTTCATAGCATCACCTGGCATTGTTGCAGGGACTTCAGATTGGCTACACATTGTCTGGCTTCAATGGCTCTCTGAGTTTGAAGGAAATGAATACACACTTCTCTTAATATCTCATTTTTTATTACTACTAACCAGTACCATGAGGAAAATATTCCAAGTTCTGCCAACATGGCATGAAGCCTGGCAACCTTACAATACATTTGTAGCACGGTTTGAAATCCTTGGTAGCAGAAGTTGCATAGTTACTGCCTCAGGTAGATGTTTATAAGCATGGAATACCATTTGTGGCATTCTCATGTCAGATTTCTCCTTTCGTATAAATTTGTGTCTATGTCTTGGAGACTTTGATAAGTAGAATCTTGACTTCAATGAAACTTTTTTATTGTTTCTGTGAAGAATATGGGATTTCTCTTGAAGAACTACAAATGTTTTATATCTGCATGCTGCTTGTTCACAATTTTAATCTTGCTCATACTTTTTGTCATTTAAAAAATATTAGATATTTTCTTCATTTATATTTCAAATGCTATCCCAAAAGTCCCCTATACCCTCCATCCGCCCTGGTCCCCCACCCACCCACTCCCACTTCTTGGCCCTGGCATTCCCCTGTACTGGGGCATATAAAGTTTGTAAAACCAAGGGGCTTCTCTTCCCAATGATGGCCGACTAGGCCATCTTCTGCTACATATGCAGCTAGAGACAAGAGCTCTGGGGGTACTGATTGGTTCATATTGTTGTTCCACCTATGGGGTTGCAGACCCCTTCGGCTCCTTGAATACTTTCCCTAGCTCCTCCATTGGGAGCCATTTTAACTCACAAAAATCTTCATTTTTCTTTATCTCCTTCCTTGTGATTTATTCTGCCAAACAAATTATTCCATTACTTTCAAATTTAGCTATACTCATCTTCTGAAGATGTGGGTAGAATATATCCAGTTTCACACCCCACTTTCACAAACTGTCCTTTCTTTATTCAGACAGGGCCAAACCTGGATTTCTACTGCCTGTGTTTCTATCTTGTCTTTCCAAAATCCTGCAAGAGTGACATATTACGCTAAATTTGCAGTATTATAGAAGGTGCTGCCATCTGATTTTGTAACATCCCGACATTTCTAAATATTGGATACACTAGAAAGACACAGAATATTATTTAAAAACCTGTGTAAAGGAAGCTTAAGAAAGAACATCCTGGGATAAACTACATTCTCTCCATCTCACTCCTGTGTGTGTGTGTCTGTGTGTGTGTGTGTGTGTGTGTGTGTGTGTGTGTGTGTGTGTGTGGTCTGTGTGTGGGAGGGGGTGTTATTTCTATCACATTTATTCCGGAGATGCACTCAAAGTATTCCTAAGCTCTGTCCCTTAGGTGATTCTAGATCTTGTCAAGTTGACTATATTAACTGTCACTTCTCTATTTCTTGTCAACATGGCATCCAAACACATGATTTTACTTACACAAGTTTTCAAATGCCTCCACATTCCTTCTGTAAAGTAGTTTCAAAAGACAAAAGAACCATGGGGTCAGTTATCATAGTAAGGTCCATTTCTCAGTATCATTTTCCTTAGTACATTTCCTGTTGTTATGGCATAAAACATTGATCAAAGCAGCTTCTGATAGGCTGGGCTGACAGTTTGCCTTACAGTTCATTATACTTGGGAACTGATAATGGGAGGTACTTGAAATAGCTGGTCGGCTGTATCTGTGATCAGTAAGTAGAGCATGATTAAAGTCCATGCTTAGTTTACTTCTCTATTTTATCTAGTCAAGGACTCAGGGTCATGAAATAGAGTGGGGCTTCCCAACTTCATTAACCTAATCTAGATAATCCCTCTTGGTTCTTGCTAGAGATTAATATGATATGTATAATTCTTCGTATGACTATCTAAAAACATGTTTCCTAGGGGAGTCTGAATCCTGTCAAGTTGACAATGTTAAAAATTACAGTATTTTTATATTTTTTAATATTTGCTTCTAATTATGAATCGCATATTATTCTATCTATATCTACTTGAGGTAGCAAAGATATAGGTGTATTCTTTGCCAAGGAAATATTAATTTTCCTTAAATTTTCATTTTAATAAATTTGATAATAATTGGTGGCATTATAATAACTACAATGTGTACATACAAGTTACTTTAATT
This sequence comes from Mus minutoides, assembly GCA_902729485.2. Lineage (NCBI taxonomy): Eukaryota > Metazoa > Chordata > Mammalia > Rodentia > Muridae > Mus > Mus minutoides. Next base: position 1,311,657 of record LR749515.1, on the reverse strand, counting down.
CTATATTTTTATTGGATTTTAGTTAGTTCACCCAGAGCAGCCAGACAGTGAACAAAATGTTTATTTACTGGTAATTCCAATGTACCTGCTGCAATTGGGCTTCTTTCCTGGTTATTTATACATTGAATTAATTTTAGAACTTTTTGGTGAGATATTAAAAGATTTATGTCACGTTTTGAAATATGTCATTTCTCTAGTGTGAATGGTAGAAAATGAAATTGTTTCATATAGGATTTAACTCTATGACCTTCCTTTTAGGAAAACCTGAATTTCTTTTGCAATCCTCCACTTCTGCATGTGCATGATAATGATTAAGAGAGGTGCCCATATTCAAAATAAATGCCTCAAAAAGAGAAACACACACACACACACACACACACACACACACACCCCACAGGGGTGGGGTGAGGTGAGGAGAAGAGAGTGTTATTCTAGTATATTCTTTCTTAAACTTCCTTAGCACAGGTTTTAAATAAAGTTCTGCATCTTTCATATGCATTCAACATTTAGAAATGCTGGGATGTTGCAAAATCAGATGACAGCACCTTCTCGTTCTTCACACCCAGTGCTTCTAGGAGACAGGTTTGAATTATTATTGACTGGTATGAAACAAATCTTCAGAATAAAATTGAATTGACTTGGCCTGGGCTTCAAAAAAGAGTATTTTTCAAAGGAAATGTGACACTTCTCCCATTCCCAGAGGTGGCAGGTTACTGCTGGTTATCTTTTTTAAAAAATGAAACTTAGAGCTTTAAAATTATTACATTATTACTACTACAATTTTTGAGGGATGTTCATTTTCTCCTCCATTATCCTACTTTCTCTATACCCTGGCATTTAAATATGATGTGAGTGAACAGAGCTGCATTCATGTATATTGAATAGAAGCCTCTTCTAATCATATATTCTATATACATGCAACATTAAAGTGAAAAAGTAATTAAAACAGTTTCTTAAAAACTTAGATCACCCTTTTAGTCCAAGCAAAGGAAAACGGGTGAATGACAAGAATTTGCCCCTATGAATTCCCATGACTCCTTAACTAGCAGAAACCAAATGGATCCTGTGTTTCCTTGAGGTGACAATTTAAATTCTAATTCTGACTACTCATCTTAAAAGAAACAGGAGGCACCCAGCTAGAGCCCAGCATGTAATTGGACCTAAGTCACAGTTTCTGCTTGTAATGATGTCCCTGAAGTCAGATGGTTTAAACTGGGAGTAAAGCCACAATTTTAGCTTCTTTAGTTGAGGATTATAGTTTTTTGTATATAAATTGTATATTTCCTAGGGTCATATATAATTATTTAATATTTAATTATTTTTTAAATGCACTTATTGGCAATAATTAGTAAGACAAGAGTAAGGGGTATGAAAATAAAAATAGAATAGGAAAAAATCCCATCAGGCAACAATAAGTTTGATAATGATGGAGAAATTAAAAGGTCATATTAGAGGTTTAGAAAATATATACAAGAAAATTAAAATGTACATGTGAATCATTTGGCTGGAGGGTCTGGAAGATTCTCAGTCTTAGCAATTAATGTAACTAATATTATGTGTGATACTCTGGAGCAAGGGGTGACAATTCCTACTAGCAAGGAGTCTCACCCTTTAGTTTTAATCTATTCTGACTGCAATATGCTTAGAGAAGGACTGTGATGAAAGGAGCTTCACAGACCACTCACAAAAATTCAGGACTTGGATCATATTGTACAGCAAAGAATGAGAAAATGAGCCAAACTGGGTCAAAGAGGGGTTATTAAATAAAGTAATGTGTATAAGAGAAAGGAGAGAACAGAGGGGGTGAAAACAGGAATGGGAAGAATCCACCACTAAGGTAGCACATTATTTTATACTTCTAGTCAGAGATCTGCATGCTTTAATCATAGGTTTGTGTTATACATTTGTTTTTTTCTTGAATAAATAGTGGATGTACATTATGTAAAAAGGCTATTCTTTTCTTCCAAAGTATTTTTAACTACTGAGAAGGACGAATCTAGGTGGGTAGCTGGCCTTCAAAGAAATTCTCTAAGTATAGAAGGTTACTTGAGAGTTCATTCTAGAATTAATTACATATTATTAATTTGTTCCAAGTATGAGAAACATTCTTGTTTAAGATTCATGGAAACCCTGCGAAGTAGTTTTTAGAGCTCTTAGTAGTGGTAGCGACTACTATTTACAGAAAAGGCAGAAGGAACAGTTGTGGAGGCCTTAATGTTAAATATAAGTACCTTCCACATAGAATAATGATTTCTTTAAGCTTAACTCAACAGAATCTGAGGACTTTTTGAAGTATATGTTCTATTTTTTGAGATTATAATTACACCATTATTTTCCCATTTGCTGTTTTTTTTCTCAAAGCTGTCCCATATAGCTTTCCTTGTTTTCTTTCAAATACATAGCCTCTTATCTCATTGACTGTTATTATATACATATACATATACATATATATGTATATATGTATATATACATACATACAACCTGCTCAGTCTGTGTAGTGTTACTTGTATGTAACTGAGCAACTGCTCTTCTCCAAGTAAGACTATTTTTCCGGCTGTTAGCATTTCTTAGTTGTCCAAACCTTTTATATTTTGGGGGGGAGGTCAGGCCAAGGCTTCTTGAGATTTTTTTTTTAATCAATGTTAGCTTGTTTATTGGTGTTAATTCTTATTCACACCATGTTTAGACAAGTTAGAAATTTAACAACTTTCAAATGACTAGTACTGTAAATATTTTCACTTAATCTGTGTGATGTCATAGGAAACTGAATATCATTGATGTACCAAAAAGAAATATCATAGCTAAATTTATTGAATATTTTGAGGCTTTTCTAGTTCTATAAACTTATAGTTATATTTTTATGTTAAAAAATGGATCCAAGGGCATGGTGATTATTCATAAAATTTCTGAATCTCTCTTCAATTCTTATTATTATGCTATGAATGCATGTATAGTTTTTAAACACTATTACATCCAACAATAATCTCTAAGCATTTGTGTATATACCCATAGATAAGTATAGTCTTCACACCTCATGATAAAATATTTTCTTGCCCATTTGTCATTTGGGTATCCAAGCCATGAAAAGTCTTTCAGTTTAATACATAAATTATGTAGAATAATGTCCTTGAAATTTTATATTTTTATATAAATTATTTTGTGTGAGTAAAAATAATGTCCTCAAGAGCAACTTGAACTTTAGATAACATTTTGCTTTTGGTGATTTATATTGAAATCTAAGAGCCAAATAAATAGGATTAAAGAAAAATATTAATCAAATCTCTATCTTGGAATTGGGCCATGTAAGATATAACTATTTACCATTCAAGAGGTTTGAATTGTAGATGTTAGAAGTATGATGAATGTGTACATGGGCTTTCAATTTAGGGGCTATAATCCACTAGAATATGATGCAAGGTAATTAATTTGTTTCCTTAACCATAGACAACAAAAATTATAATTCCAATATAGCATTAATTTCACTAAAAGAAAACTCATACCTTATTCTTGTTTACAGAATACTTGCAGAAAAATTAGAGGTTTTAGAGTTAAATAAATTAATGACAAATTAATTTATGATAAATATCCCATGTTAGCCAATGGTGAAAAGATGAAAATTATTTAATGTAATGACAGATTTCACCTAGTTCTGATTAAATAAGAAGAATTTAGATGTATGTAAGAGGCAACAGAAATATGAAGAAAAAAATGAATGTTAAAGAATTTACTGAATTAGAATTGAAACATTATATACAATATATACTGAATTAAGTAAGTAAATATCTGTATAAACATTGATAAAAAGAAAAGAAAACACTCTCTGAAATCATATCACAGAAATTCAAGACAGAAAGAGGAGCTATTTAATCAAGAATGCACTGTCATTTGAATAGTAATAAAGTATAAACTCATGTTATAAAATATCCAATGACAACTGCAATGATAGCTTCTGATTTAGTCGATTGGCTGTTATAGATTCTCCTCCAGTGACCATGATTTTACCAGCACTGGTTAGTTAATATACTAAACCAGCATCACACCCAACAATAATCTATAAACATCTGTCTGTATACCCACAGGTAAATGTAGTTTTTATCCCTCATCAAGAAATCTTTTCTTTTCAAGAGATGAAAACCACTATAGAAAACAACAACCAATCAGAATGTAGAGTTATGGAACCCAGATCCACTACAAAACTTGACTATACCAATGCTCAGGAAACATTGTGGAAGAAGGTTATATAAAGATTTTAAGATAAAAAGTTGAGGGACATTATTCAAAGATTTTATCTTTTAGTAACACCAGAAGCAATACTGGAGAACTCTCACCAACATGAACTCAGTCCAGTGGAGAGCTGAACAAAGACACCAACAGTCATGTCAAAACTCATGAGGCTTCAACACTGTACAAGAAACTTACAAGCAACTGAGTAAAGCTGGTAGCTGGAAAGGTGACTTGCCCCTAGGAAGAGCATACAATTAGTTGCCCAGTACCAAATGATCATCCATGAAAACATACATGCATGTTGAATTTTTTAATGCAACAGACTGTACTTCAGAAAATATGTGCATATTCAAATATATATTTTCCTCTTATAACAAGGAGTAAATGAGGTCAGCAATTTGTAGGAGAGTGGGAGCAGTGTATGAATGTGACAAGAGGGACAAGAAAAAAGAATTGTTATAACTAAAATGCAATCTTTAAAAAAAATCAGACAAAGAAGCAGAGACAAAAAGAATGACAATCCAATAATTGCTGTCTTCTCCCCTCCGTACTTAAATCATGAAAAGTATCAGAGACAGAAGGCATGGCATACCAATAACTGGCCAAATTTGAAATCCATCCCATGGGCAAGCATCAATTTCTCACATTTATTAATGAAACTCTGTCATGCTTACAGATAGGAGCCTCACATAACTGTCCTTTGAGAGTTTATATTCAGTAGTTAACTGAAACAGATACCCACAGCCAAACATTGGATGGAAATCAGGGGACTCCTATTGAAGATTTGATAGAACTATTAAAGGCTCCGAAGTGGATGGGAACTTCACAGGAGGACCAAGAGTCAACCAACCTGTACTTCTGTGAGCTCTCAGAAACTGAACCACCAACCAAAGACCACAGAGAGGCTGGAAGAAGGCCCCTGACACACATGCAACCGATGTGCAGCTCAGTCTCCATGTGGGTCCCCCAACAACTGGAGTGAAGGCTCTTCCCTAAAGCTGTAGCCCGACTGTGGCATCCATTCCCCAACAGGGCTGTCTTGTGTGGCCTCAGTGGGAGAGGATATGCCTAATTCTGCAAGGACTTGATGCGCCAGGTTGAGGGGATACCTTAGAGGGAGCCAACACTCTCAGAGAAAGTGAGATGGTCTTAGTGAGGGGAGACAGAGAGGGGGCAGTGCTTGGATGTAAATTAATTGTGATGTGCTTTACTCAGCACAAGATAGGTGCTGTTATCATCTTTCTCATTTTCCCTTTTCATTAGATGACAGAAGTGAGAAGCTGAAAAATCTTAACAATAACAGCAACAACAAAAAAGAAAAGTTCCTAGAAGCAATCAAAACACCAGAATTAAACTAAGAATAAATTAATAATGTAAATAGATCCACTATTGTAATAATGTAAATAGATCCAGTATACTTCAGAACCATTGTACTGAAATCAGACTGTTACAGGTCACCAACACACATATATGGATCAGAGAAATAAAATTGATGACCTTGATATAAGTGAATTGAACTACAGTTAAGTGCTTTTTGGCAAAGATATAAAAGTTATACAATGGGAAAGAGACATTTTCAAAAATTAGCCCTGGAAAAACTGGACTTCAACATACAGAGAAGTGAGATTAGATCCTGGCTCCTCACCCTGCACAAACTCAATTCAATGAATTTTCCTAGATTACTTTTTTGTTATGACTTTATATAGTTTGGGATAAGGTTAATGTCCTTCTAAGAAACTGTTTAGTACTGTAACTTTATTTCCTGATATATAGAACAGCTTGAAGAACACTGGCACTAACTCTGAACACTGGTACATTTATCTAATAAATCCATCTTGGCCTGGAAATGTTTTAGTCAAGAGATTTTTTTTTCACTGCTCTTTCAACTTCAACTTCATTTCTTATTATTGGTTTAATTATTTAGTTAACCTTGGTTTAGTTTCAATAGGTTACACATATCCATAAACATCTTTTTCTTTTAGGTTTTCTAAATTAATATCACATTGTTTGAACTTCTGACTCTCACTGGTCACTATTGTTATATCTCCCTTTTCATCTTCAGTTTTATTAATCTGTCTCTTCCTTCCATTTCCTTGAATAATTTATATTCCAACAGTATTGGAAATACAACTTTTCCCCTTTCACTGCATCTAAGTCAACATTTATTGTCACTTGGATTTCTGTGATGGCCATTCTGACTTGTATGAAGTAGTTTCAGTTTGTGTTTCCATGATGATCAGGTTTGTGTTTCACATCTTGATCATGTCGTTAATAGCCATTTTCTTTTTTTCTCTTAAGAAACTCTATCCTTATTTATAGCCTGATTTTAATTGTGTTGTTTGTTTCTTAATGTTTGTATTTCAAGTCCTTGTATATTGTAGAAAACAATAAATTTTCAAGTTAATACGTGGCAAATTTTTTCTCCACGACCAAGGCTACCTATTCGCTCACTCATACTTTCCCTTGTTCTATAGAAGCTATAAATTTTATGGGACCCCATTTGTTGACTGCTGGTCTTATACTCTGTACTACTAGAATCCTTAGTTCAGAAAATCCTTATTGTGCCTCTTTTATTCCTCTAGCTGTTTAAGGCTATCAGGCCTTTACATTGAACACATACTTCATATTGCTAAATCTTTTGGCTCAATAAAAATATAAGAAAAAATTTAAATTTACACATAAAAAGGGAGAGAAAATGATTAATGGATAAGTTTTCTATGGTAAACTGTCTAGGAAAAGGTGACCTGGGAAACTTGCTAGAGTCCAGAAGGAACCAGGGTTAGATATAGTCAAGATATAAATATTAAAAATGCCAAAAAGTGGGGCTGAAGAGATGGCTTAGTGGTTAACAGTATTGGCTGCTCTTCCAGAGGTCTTGAGTTCAATTACCAGCAACCACTTGGTTGCTCATAGTCATCTATAATAGGATTTTATTCTTACTTCTAGTGTGAAGACAATAAGACAGGGCACTCATATACAATAAATAAAAAAAATAAAGCTTAAAAAACTACTGTACACATTAAAAAATGGAGAGGGTGCTGAAGAGATAACTCAGAGGTTAAGAGCACTGACTTCTCTTCCAGAGGTCATGAGTTCAAATCCTAGCAACCATATGATGGCTCACAGTCATATGTAATGGGATCCAATGCCCTCTCCTGCTGTGTCTGAAGACAGCTCTAGTATATTCACATACATAAATAAATCTTTTATTAAAAATGGCAAAAGTAATGTATTTTATAAAGGGAAACACTCCAAAACTTTACCCATAAAAGTACAAAGTTGTTTTATCTTACAGAATCTGCCATTTGCATTTGTGACAGATCAAATGGATTGATCATGTTTTCTTGAGACTGTCTGTGAAAATATGGCTAATGTCAGAAATGGCACACTGTAGTAAATACAAGTCGGATTCTTAGCTTCAAGATAAAAAAATGTCCAAGTAGAGAGAAATAAGTGCAATAACAATTGATGATATTAAATTACTTTAAAGGAGTAGAAATATTCTGGAGTATAACAAAACTGAGAGAAGTAGCTGGAGGAAAATTTTTATAGAGAAAATAACATTTCTTGGAGGAAAATATGAATTTAATACAGTTACTCTCAAAGCAAATATACAAATGCCCAGCAGGATAAACCTTGCATTTTATGCATGCAAAGAATACCATTTTGTTTGAAATCTAGTTTTCTCGAAAGGACTGCATAAATTGGCCAAGGAGAACCACAACTGCTGGAATTTGTTAGGGTCCCAAAGTATTATTTTAGCTGCTATAATGGTTTAAATGAAAGGTGTCCTCATAGACCTATGTATTTGCACAATTGATTATGCTTTTTGTTGAGATTACAGACCCTTCAGTGTTTGGAGCATTGCTTTAGGAAGTTCATCAAAGATGTGTGGGCTTTAAGAGGTAACAGCCTTGTCCTATTCCCAGTTATATATGACTTTGGTGTCTAGATGGATATGTGGTCTATTACCTTCCTGTTCTACTGTTACCATGTCTCTTCTGACACTTATAGAATCTCCCTCATGAATATAAGTCAGTATACTTGGCTTTTCAACACAGCCCCAGATAGCAACTTACACAATTGCTCTTTTCATATAGCCTTTATGAATGATGAAATATGGGCAGTTGAGAAGACAAATATAGCAATTCAGGCCAATAAAATTAATGCAATAGGGAACACAATCAAGGAACTAACACATTATTTGTGAGAAAGTGCTGGCATGATCAAGAGAGCAGAAAAAGCTAGAGGGAGAACATTTGGTCTGAGAAAATGTTGAGTGAATGTGTCATGAACTAAAAAGGTTGTAGATCCTCAAAAATAAAATAAAAATTGGGGAGAAATATTGTCAGTAAACATTAGAAAGAAGATTTTGGAAATTAAGATACACCTCAATTGGTAGAGTGGTGCCTAGCTTGCTCATACCTCTCAGTTCCATTCCAGGAACAATATAAACTGGATGTAGTGATCTATATCTGTATAATTGCAGCATTTAGGAGGTAGAGGCAGGAGAATCAGGAGTTGAAGGTCATTCTTTGCTACACAGTGAATTTGAAGTCAGACTGGAAAATGGGACATTATGCTCCCGAAACTAAAGCAAGTTCCATTTGAAGTATGGAGAAGTTTGGTATATCTATTAAATGTCTTAGAAGTGTTGTGTAGAAATGACATCTTTATACAAAATTGGAAGTCAAGGGAAATTCAATTAGAAGATGCAGACAAAAACTCTCACCCAACATGACTGTCTAAACATACGCAGAACAAGATCAATAGCAAAAACAAGCTAAAGCTGATGTGGGAAAGACCAGCAGGCTTGACCTCACACAAAGAACTACAGGCAACTAATGAATGCAAAGATTTTAAGAAATATGCTACCACAGGGAAGGAAACACCTATTGGTTATCCAATACCACCAAAGTTATCTCTGAAAATATGCATACATGTAACATTATAAAGAATGAACAGGTCATAATTAAGAATGTATATTATTATATATTAATATGTATATGTATTAATATGTATATGTATATGTACCTAATATATAGGAATATACCTAATGAAATTTAAGAGACTACATTTCCATGTGCATGCTGAAGTCAGAGATGTGGTAATAAGACCAGGTGCATATATATATGTATTATGTGACAATTAATATGAAGAAAACAGGTCATGAGAAAAGAGTGGGAAGTACTAAAAGTACATGGGAGAATTTAGAGGGAGGAAAGGAAATAGAGAAATTATAAATTATATCATAATATTAAAAATAAAAGAAATATTTTAATTTTTCTAATTGACACAAACATCTAAAAAGATGCTCAAGAATGGTCTATTTAGCTTGGTAATGTTCTTCTCACATTAAAAATAATAAATTAGTTACTATTTGAAGTTTTAAATAATCATATAAGCTATGAAGATTTGAATTATGCATGCTTGTCTGTATGTGCAGATGAATATGTGTGTGAGTATATGTATGAAGGGAGAAATGGACTTAAAATTTGCAATGAAGATAAACTTTTTTGAAAAGTGACTATATTAGAGATTAGAGATCTCTCAAGCAGGAGAGTATTTGTTTTTCAGGGGTCCAGACTTGAGCTTAATACTTCAAAAAATATAAAAACAAATAATAATGTCATGTGCTTGTCATACCAGGGGCAGTGACAAGACAGGTGAACAAGACAATGACCTTGTCTATAAAAAGGGGGATGAGATTGCCTTATAAATAACACCATAACACCAAGAGTATCTGGCTAAACACACATACACACACACACACACACACACACACACACACACACCTGAACACACACACACACACACACCTGAACACACCTGAACACACATGTATGCACACCCACACACCCAAAATGAATGTATTGTGCAGTAAGTACCCAAATCCCATTTAAAGGCTCCATAACAAATGTGTTCCAGTAGCAAATCTATCAAGCTACTCAGGTAGCATAAACACAAAATATAATATTAACTGTAATACATTTCCTTTGTGTTTCAAGTAATTACATATATTTGTTATTTTTCGTATGGAATAAGATTGGTGAGATGACCAAATTATTCTTGTAGTACATTACTTTCAAACTTATAGATAAGTCTCAGGGAGTACATTTCCATGAGGTATGTGTTATTGGAATAAAAGCTAAAATACTTTTAACCCTGATTCAAAGACAGCTTACTATTTTATATCTACATTGTAAGGTAATCTCAAACAGACATGCAAGCAGTGTGAGTACATGACATTATGAGAAATTCTGATAAAAAAGGCTTAAAGATGACTTTTCTTCCAACTGTGAACAATATTTTACATTGAATAATAGTTGAATAAAATATCAAATTCTAATATTGTAACAATATGACTGGATTTTGTTAGTTTTTTTTTTTTTTTTCTGGTCTGTTCTTTGTAAACTG
>LR749515.1:1206016-1298516 GCA_902729485.2 Mus minutoides | reverse complement strand
CTTTATTAGATATTTTCTTCATTTACATTTCAAGTGCTATCCCATAAGTCTCTTATACCCTCCCCCCGCCCTGCTCCCCTACCCACCCACTCCCACTACTTAGCCCTGGCATTCCCTTGTACTGGGGCATATAAAGAATGCTAGACCAAGGGGCCTCTCTTCCCAATAATGGCCGACTAGGCCATCTTCTAATACATATACAGCTAGAGACATGAGTTCTGGGCGTTCTGATTAGTTCATGTTCTTGTTCCATCTATAGGGTTGCAATACCCTTACAGATCTTGGGTACTCTCTCTAGCTCCTACATTGGGGACCCTGTGTTCTTTCCTATAGATGACTGTGAGCATCCACTTCTGTATTTGTTAGGGACTGTCAAAGCCTCATAGGAGACAGCTATATCAGGGTCCTTTCAGCAAAATCCTGCTGGCGCATGCAGTAGTGTCTGCATTTGCTCGTTGATTATGTGATGGACCACCCTGGTGGAGCAGTCTCTGGATGGTCCATCCTTTCATCTTAGCTCCAAACTTTGTTTCTGCAACTCCTTCCATGGATATTTTATTCCCTATTCTAGGGAGGAATGAAGTATTCGCGCATTGGTCTTCTTTCTTGATTTTCTTGTGTTTTGGAAGTTGCATCTTGGGTATTCTAGGTTTCTGGACCAATATCCACTTACCAGTGAGTGCATAAAATTGTAAAGATTCTGTAGGGCAAAAGATACTGTCAATAAGACAAAAAGGCCACCAACGAATTGGGAAAGAATATTTACCAATCTTAAATCTGATAGGTGGCTAATATCCAATATTTATAAAGAGTTCAAGAAGCTGAACTCTAGAAATAAAAATAACCCCATTAAGAAATGGGGTACAGAGCTAAACAAAGAATTCTAAACTGAGGAATCCTGAAGGGCTGAGAAGCACTTGAAAAAATGTTCAACATCCTTAATCATCAGGGAAAGGCAAATCAAAACAACCCTGAGATTTCACCTCACACCAGTCAGAACGGCTAGGATCAAAAATTCGGATGTCAGCAGATGCTGGAGAGGATGTGGAGAAAAAAGAATACTCCTTCATTGCTGGTGGGATTGCAAGCTGGTACAACCACTTTGGAAATCAGTCTGGCAGTTCCTCAGATAACTGGACATAGTACTACCAATTGATCCAGCAATACCTCTCCTGGGCATATACCCAGAAGATGTTCCAACTGGTACCAAAGACACATCCTCCACTATGTTCATAGCAACCTTATTCATAATAGCCAGAAGCTGGAAAGAACCCATATGTCCCTCAGCAGAGGAAAGGATACAGAAAATGTGGTACATTTACACAATGGAGTACTACTCAGCTATTAAAACCAAGGAATTTATGAAATTCTTGGGCAAATGGATGTATCTGGTGGATATCATCCATAGTAAGGTAACCCATCCCATTTATCAATTCTTGATCTTAGAGAATGAGCCATTAAGTTTTGTTTAGGAAATTTTCCCCTGTGCCAATGAGTTCAAGGCTCTTTCCTACTTTCTCATCTATTAGATTTAGTGTATCTAGTTTTATGTTGAGGTCCTTGATCCACTTGGACTTGACCTTTGTGCAAGGTAACAAATATGAGTCTATTTTCATTTTTCTATATATAATATTAACTCAAATAAATAAGTAGAATTTCTTTATAGAAATGTTAAACAGTCTGAGAAAGCAATTAGTGAAACAGCGCTCTTCACAAGAGCCACAAAGAATTTCAAATATCTTGGGGGTAATTCTAACCAAACAAGTATATGACAATAACTTCAAGTCTCTCCAGAAAGAAATCAAGTATGATAGAAAATGGAGCGATCTCCATTGCTCACTGATTGGCAAAATTAACAGAGTAAAAATGGCCACACTACCAAAGGCATTCTACAGATTCAATGCAATCCCAATCAAAACTCAAACACAATTCTTCAAAGACATGGAAAGACCAATTCTCAAATTTATCTTGAAAGGGAAAAAACCCAGAGTAGTGAAAAAAAATTAACAATAAAAATACAGCTGGCGGAATCACAATCCCTGACCTCAAGCTTTACTACAGAGCAATAGTGATAAAAACTGCATGGTATTGGTACAGCGACAGACATATTGATCAATGGAAAAGAATTGCAGACCCAGAAAATAAAACCACACACTTACCATCACTTGATCTTTGAAAAAGATGCCAAAAATATATAATGGAAAAAGGAAAGCATCTTCAATAAATGGTGCTGTTCTAACTGGCTCTCTGTACGTGGAAGAATTAAATTAGACCCGTATTTTTCACCCTGTTTAACCATTTTTATATTATTAACTTAATCCAAAAAACCTAGGTCTTTTCATTATCCAGTATCTACCTTCATTTATTTTATAGTATCTTTAAAGTATGTAATAATGCTTTTGAAAATATGGTAAACTTAGGCAATTTTTACTGAATCTTAGTCCCAATGTAACAAAATATGAGGAAAGGAAGAACAATATATCTTGTATTGGTTTTGCACACATACTCAGATGGGCAAAACTTATCCTTTTTTGAGAATCCATTTACTATCCTATGCCTACATACAACTTGTGTGCATATGATTAAAATCAGATACATCATGGAAAGGGAAAATGCATAGTGAACAAAGTCTTTATAATTTAAGATAGTCAATCAAAAGAGAACTGCCTATGAGCAACCTATGCCTATGAACTAACTGCCTCTTAGCAACCAAATCCTTCTTCTCTTAGACTTCATAAAAGGAGGCACCAGTCAATATCGTTGACTTACTATAGACATTAAAGAAAATTAAGATATATGAGAATCATCTAGAAGACAAATCTATGACATATCTTTGACAGTTTTTCTAGCTGAGGTAATCCCACCTTAAATGTGAGTGGCACTATTCCATCCATTGCCCAATGTGCTTAAAATAAAGTGAACAAGTTTAGGAGCAGCATATATCTTATCTATCTATCTATCTATCTATCTGTCTGTCTGTCTGTCTGTCTGTCTGTCTGTCTGTCTATCTATCTATCTATCTATCTATCTATCTATCTATGAGGGTAGATGTGATTAAAATTTTTTTCTATTTGCATCTTTCAGTGAGACAGTATTCATTCAATAGTATATTTCAGTCTCCATAAGATACATAGTTTGATTTTCTTGATTTCTAGTTTTGTCCTACAGTGTTCTTAATAAAAATGAAGAATTATTGTATTTGATTTTTATTTTAAAGTCTTGCTTTGAAACTCATATATAGTAGAATTTAAAGTTGCATATGCTACCAATGAACATGTATTATTGGATCTATTGGATATAATACTCTGTAGGTATGTTTGAACTCATTTGATATATGATGCAATTTAGATATAAACTTTCTTTTCTGATTTTCAATTTGAAAATTCTATACAAATATATGACGGTTTTGAAGCTTCTCACTATTAATGCATCAAAATACTTTTAAATTTTTTTATTTTTTAAGTATTCTACAAAATAGAAGTCCTCCATATGTAATATATACAAATTTTACATCCTTTGGAATTATTGTTACTTTCATTGCTATGTAATGGTCCTATTTATGTCTTATGTAGTTTGATTTGTATTTTATTTTAACATATAAAAAAGTATTATATTATCATTTTATTTCTTCTACTTGTATTACTGTTTGATTTCTGTCTTTTAATGCTTGGTTTTTAGACATATTTGCTAAATAACTAAGTTTCTTTTAGGCAACAGAAAGTCAGATTTTGTTTTATAATTCTATCAGTTAATCTGTATCTTTTAGTTGGGTACATTTCATTCCAGGTTTTTACTGAAAGGCATTTGTTATTTCTTATGGGTTTGTTAGTTGGTACTCTGGTTTATTGGTGAAGTGGAAACTTATTGTTTCTTTGGACAGTAAGTCATGTCAAATGATGTTTTACTGGAGCATACAGGTGAAAAGATATTTTGCTAAAGCAGACTGAAGAAAGAATGTTTTCCTGAAGCAGTCACTTGTTATTTTGCTAAAGTAGACTCGTGAAAAAAATGTTTTCCTGAAGCAGACACAGGTGATAGAATGTTTTGTTATAGCAGACACATGGAAGGATGCAGAATGTTTATAAAGAATATAAATATGACCCTACAGATAGTGAGAGATCGAGCCTTGGTTTTCTTTGCTCTGGCTTGGTATTTTTTGCTAACAGCATGCATGTATTGATTCACCTTACATTGTGTTGCTGAGCTCTGCTTGTTTTGACAACAGAGAAAAACTCAACCAAAGAACTTTTTTTGAGGGTCCTTCTTGTTGCTTTCACAGCCTCTAGCCAGTTGGTGAGCCTCTCAGTTTCTACAGGATTGAACTGCAGCTGCTGGTTCATGTGTGGTGTCTGCCCAGAGGACTGGATTGCAGCTGCTGATTCATATTTGCTGTTTGCTGCTGGGCAGAACTTTTTTTTTTTTTTTTTTTTCTCAAGACAGGATTTCTCTGTATAGTCCTGGCTGTCCTGGAACTTACTCTGTAGACCAGGCTAGCCTTGAACTCAGAAATTTGCTTGCCTCTGCCTCCCAGATGCTGGGATTAAAGGCATGCACCACCATGCTAGGCTTGCTGGACAGAACTTGATGATATTCTAACAATGAAGATTGGACTCACTCCCAAAGAACTGTTTTTAAATAGGTCTACTTCCTCCATATCATAATAACTTTTCTCTTCTACTACTACTGGTGGGTGGTAGGCTAGAGGGGAGGTTAAACCCTTATAAAACCAGGATGAAAAAATATATGCCTGTATATTTGTATTTCTGTTTCCCCAGAAATTCTTTTATTTTCTGTACTGGATATGATTGATGCCATCCTGTTCCTTCTGCATCAGTTCATTTCATGGATACATCATTCCCTGTGTTCTTATTTATGGGACTGTTTCTCTTATATCTCTATGTATAGAGATTTTTTTAAGGTTACTTTTACAGTTATTTGCTTCTCAGAAATTCCATTAATTTGTTTTTTCTAAAATTCTCATATTTCTCTATCAGTTCAAACAGATAGGCTTGTGTCATAAAACAGTCTTGGTAAGTAATAATTTACTTTCAGTACTTAAAACACAACATCCTGTGGTATTCTGGCTCTAGAATTGTTGAAGCATTTGATGCTATCTTGATGTTTCTCCCTCTGCAATAGTGTTGCTATTGTGATGTTTGAATGAGAATGATTCCAATGTTTGAATGTTTGGTTCTCAGTAGGTGAAACCACTAGGTGAGGATTAATAGATATGTCACTGGCGGTGGGCTTTGAGGTATAAACCTATACTATCATGTATATAAAGTATATATCTATACCACCATTCAAAGAAAACACAGGGTGGAACTTGTGGCTCTAGATATATATGTAGCAGAGTATGGCCTAGTTGGTCATCATGGGAAGAGAGGCCCTTGGTCCTGTGAAGGTTCTATGCCCAGTATAGGGGCATGCCAGGACCAGAAATGGGAGTGGGTGGGTTTGGGAGCAGGGGAATGGGGGAGGGGATAGGGGATTTTCAGAGGGAAAACAAGGAAAGGGGATAACATTTGAAATGTAAATAAAGAAAATATCTAATAAAAATTAAAATGTTAAAAAAAAACAGCCCATAGCACTCTCAGTGAGTGCTCACTTTCTCTATGTCTCATGCTAGTATATCAAATGTAAGTTCTGAGCTACTGCTCCATCACTGTTCCTTCATTCCTGTTGTCATACTCCCATTACTTGGGTCATAGATTCAAAGCCTATGGAACCATAAGACCCCAAAAGAAATTTTTCCTCTATAATTTGCCTTTATCGTTTTTATTTATTTATTTGTTTGTTTGTTTGTTTGTTTTGTTTGTTTGTTTTGTTTTGTTTTTTGGGGGTTTTTTTGTTTTTTTTTGTTTGTTTGTTTTGTTTTTTGAGACTGGGTTTTTCTGTGTAGCCCTGGCTGTCCTGAAACTCACTTTGTTGACCAGGCTGGCCTTGAACTCAGAAATCTGCCTGCCTCTGCCTCCCAAGTGCTGGGATTAAAGGCAATTGCAACAGAAATTTTCTAAAAATAACATTTCCCTGTATATTCGTACTATAGTTTATTTGCTTTGTATTTTGACCTATTGACTATATGGCATACAAAATTTTTTCTCTATTCATTTTTATTTGGGGCAATAAATTCATGTGTGTGGATGTTTTTTCTCCTTAGGTTTGTGGCATTTTTTAATACAATTTCTTGAAAAGTCTATGTCTTTTATCTCATCCTTTCCAGGTTCATGATAATACTTTCTACTGTTTTGTTGTTAATTTGATTAAGTGATCTATTTCTAGAACTTTCGGTTTGTTCTTACTTGGGCTGTATACTTGCTTGCTGAGCTCTGTGTCCATATTGTTTTTATCCTCTATGTTAGAAGCTGTCTCATTGACTTTGTTAACTTTCTTGTATGAATTTATTTCCTTGTTTCATCAAGCTATTTGATAGTCTA
The DNA here is from genome assembly GCA_902729485.2 of Mus minutoides. NCBI lineage: Eukaryota > Metazoa > Chordata > Mammalia > Rodentia > Muridae > Mus > Mus minutoides. The sequence goes on along the minus strand of LR749515.1, from coordinate 1,292,079 downwards.
CCTTGTTATTGTTCCATTTTTAATAATATGACTTCAGTTTCCTTCCATGCTATTTTGTTTGTCCCAGTGTCCTTGTCTTTACATTGAGAAATTGTAAGGCTGTGAATCTGTCCCCATAAGTGGCTGACTGATAGTTTGTATCCATTTTTACATGAGCTGTGGTGGCTGTCTTCCCTTTAAAAATATTTTCCTGCTCCTCACTGTTTTGTTTTTATTATTTCTATTTTTATGGGACTTGGTGGACAGTTATTTTCATGTCAGATCATGCTTCTAGTTTCTGTTGACAGTGTGGGATTAAGTATGTGCCCTAGTCCTTACCCTTTATTAAATATCACACCATTGGTTAGTACTAGGAGATGTATGTGCATTTCACTAATATCCTAGATAAGGTTTATAGTTGAGATCATTTAGAACACTGGTTGTAGAAATCGTAATTGGTAGCTATTACTAGAATCAAGCACATCAATATTTAAGTAGCAAAAGGAAGAAAGAACGTAAAAAGAAGGAAAAGGCGATGATGTATAACCAAGGAGGAAACTACATGGTGGGAAAGTTTCAAATATAGTAGTGGACTATGGTAGACATGTTGTGACTTTTACAACTCATTTTTGCAGGTGTGGGTAGCCATGAATATCTTTTCCAAAGAAAAGTTATAACATAATAGCTTAACAATGAAATAGAAAAAAAAAAAAACCAGAAGAACATAAAAATAATACAGATAGAACAGGTAAGAGCCCCACCTGCTTTCAAAAACCTCCCCCTCTTGATTTGAAGTCCAAAGACCCTAGGCACTACACCTCTCAACTTCTGCCCACTATCCCTTTGGTCTTGTTCATGCCACTAAAGGGGTGGAAACCCGCTTTAAAGGTGTAGGAATCTCCAGCCAGAACAAGTATGAGCCCTTCCTACACTCAGAACCTTCACATACCCTTGGTTCAAATCCCCCAAAACACACCCAGCAGACCCCCACACACACACTTGGGTCTGTGTATATGGTCTCTACAGGTTCTTCCTTGCCCTGGGGCCATGCCTTCTTCCCCACCATTGGCAAATATTCACTGCTCACCTGTAGCCCACACAAACATGTAAGAACCCTCCCTGCCTTCAGAACCCTTTGGACTCATTGGGTTCAGAGTCCAAAGCCCCAAGCAAATGTCATCACCACCACCACCATCTTCCCCCAAATGCTGTGTTGCTACCACTACACAAGCAGATACATACTTACACTTCTCAAGTTCAGGCCACTACAGTCAGTAAAACAGAAATCAACTGTTGGATCAAAAGCCAGAGGTCAGGCCCCTAAATTTGAGGGAGGCTCCCTGGTTGATCAGAAGTCACATCAGCTGAAAACCAGAAAGATCAGAAGACCAAAGAGGAAACAGAAACCAAGGGATAAAACACTCATCCAACAAAAACAAACTGAGCAATCTGCTCCTATACCTTACTCATCCCAAATCCATATGCTGAGATGCCAAGGTAATATGGAATCACCAGAGCCCAGCTGTCCTACTACAGCACTGTCAGAACATTCCAAAATTGTCAAAGCACAAGAAAACCATCTTAAAACAAACTTAAGGAATATGATAGTGGTCCTTAAAGAGGAAATGAATCAGTCCCTTAAAGAAATCCAGGAAGCAATTCTCCTACCACCTCTCTACCACCTTCATCAGACCTGAAGCTTCTGAACCTACAGGTTGATTAGATTCCCTTTCCCCACCCACTTTCCTTACTAGGGCACCCCCAGCTGTTCTGGGCTGTTTGCTATCCTTGGCAGACCTCCTCATTAGTCAAAAAAATGTTAGATCTAAAAAGTTCTTAACACAGCAGTGGGCTGGAAGTGGGGCAGGGTCATGTATGGGAGGAGACAGGGGTGAGTACACAGAGGGTCAGGAAATTAAACAGAGGTGTGCAGTAATGAGGGATAAGGTACAGGGGATAGCCACTAGAAAGCCCCAGATGCCAGGGAAGCAAGAGGTTTCCAGGACCCAGTGGAAATTACATTAGATGAAATATTCAACAAAGAAGAGATAGAACCTATAGAGACAATATCCAGTAGATAGGCACAGACATGAGTTGAGGGATGGGAACACTCACCCATCTCAAAAATTTTAACCCATAATTTTTCCTGTCTAAAGAAAATACAGGTACAGAGTAGAGCAGAGATTGAAGGAAAGCCCATCCAGAGACTGCCCAACCCATCTGCAGACACCAAACGCAGACATTATTGCTGATTCCAAAAAGCACTTCCTGACAGAAACCTAGTATAGCTGGCTCCGGAGAGGCTCTGCCAGAGCATGACCAACAGGGATGTAGATCCTCACAGCCAAACATTGGACAGAGCACAAAGACTCTAATAGAAGAGTTAGGGGAAGGACTGAAGGAGGTTTCAACCTCATAGGAAGAAGAACAACATAAACTAAAACCATCTCCCCACCACCCCAGAGCTCCCAGGAACTAAACCATCAACCAAAGAATACACATGGAGGGAGGCATGTCTCCAGCTGCATACGTAGTAGACGATGGCCTTATCTGTCATTAATGGGAGGGGAGGTACTTGGATTTGTGAAGGCTTGATGCCCAGTTTAGGGAAGTGTTAGTGCAGCAGTGGGGTGGAAGTGGATGGGTGGATGGAGAGCAGCCTCATAGAAGCAGAGTTGAGGTGGGGTGAAATAGGGGTATTCAGAGGAGATACTTGGAAAATGGATAACACTTGAAATGGAAATAAATAAAATAACCAATAATTTTTTTAAGTGGTCAATGGAGTATTCCTAGGATAAATGCCCAAGAGTGATACATGCCCCGCTCATTTTGCTCATCAGATTATCTGGAACAGTAAAAACAAATGCCAACCCTAAGAAAAATATTAATAGAAGAAGGAGACTATCCTATGTCAAAGATCGAAAGAATATTTTTAACAAAATCATAGAAGGAAATTTTCCTAAACTAGAGAGTGAGGCTTCTATAAACATTCAAGGTAAACAACACCAAATAGATTGAACAACAGAAGAAAGGCTCTCACATCAAAATAATCAAAGATTCAACATACAGAACAAGGAATAGTAAAAGCTGCAAGAGGGTAAAGCCAAGTGATGTAGAAAGGCAGACTTATTATAATTATACCTGAATTCTTAACAGAGACTTAAAAAGCCAGAATAGCCTAGAAAGATGTTTTGCAGCCATTAAGAGACCACAGATGCCAGCCCAAAATTCTATACTCAGGAAACTTTCAATCACCATCGATGGAAAACAAACAAACAAACAAACAACCCCCCCCCCAAACCCAAGATATTCCATGACAATGTCAAATTTAAACAATATCTATTTACAAATCCAGCCTTACAGAAGGTACTAGAAGGAAAATTCCAAAACAAATCAGTTAACTGAATTCTCATACCAGCAAACCCCAAAGAAGGGAAACACACTCATACACACACACACACACACACACACACACACACACACACACACACAAAGAATCAATAGGTCATACTTCAAAAACCAGTACTCCACAAAATTGAAAATTTAAAAGAAATTGACCATTTTTTGATAGGTTATTCCAAAATTAAATCAAATTCAGATAAACAATTTAAATAGGCCTATAGCCTTTAGGAAATATAAGCAATCATTAAAAATCTTCCAAGCAAAACAAAAACAGCAAACCAAAACCGAGCAGAGTGGTTTTAGCACAGAATTTTACCAGTCTCTCAAAGAAGAGCTAGTAGCAACACTCCTCAAATCATCCCACAAAATAGAAACAGAAGGAACATAATTTTATGAGCTCATAGTCACACTTTATACCCAAACCACATAAAGACTCAACAAAGAAATAGAAGTACAGATTAAATTTCCTCATGAACTTTGATGGGAAAAATACTGAATAAAACACTCACAAACTAAATCCAAAGCACATTAAAAAGATCATCACTATGATAAAGTACACTTCACTTCAGAGACAGAGTAGTGGTTCAGCATGCAAAAATTTGTCAGTGAGATTCACCATAAAATCAAACTGACAAAAAGACACATGACCATCTCACTCAATTCTGAACAAGCCTTTTCCTCCTTTATTGTATATTTTCTTTATTTACATTTCAAGTGGTATTCCCTTTCCAGATCTCCCCTCTGGAAACCTACTATCCCATTGCTCCTCCCCCTGCCTATATGAGGGTGCTCCCCCACCCACCCACCCACTCCAGCCTTCCTGCCCTGGTATTCTCCTATACTGGGGCATCGAACACCCATAGGACCAAGACCATTCCTCTCACAGATGTCCAATAAGGCCATCCTCTGCCACAGATGCAACCGGAGCCGTGGGACCCTCCAGGTGTAGTCTTTGGTTGGTGGTTCAGTCCCTGGGAGCTCCAGAGTATCTGACAGGTTGACAGTGTTGCTCCCCTCACAGGCTGCACCCCCTTCAAGTCCTCCAGTTCCTTCTCCAACTCCCCCACTGGGGACCCCACATTAAGTTCAATGGCTAGCACTCCTTTTTTTTTTTTATTTAAACAATTTTTTTATTAGATATTTTCTTGAAACCAGTCAGAATGGCTAAGATAAAAAACTCAGGTGACAGCAAATGCTGCTGAGGATATGGAGAAAGAGGGATACTCATCGATTTCTGGTGGGATTGCAAGCTGGTACAATATACTCTGGATATAAGTTTGGCAAATCCTTAGAAGATTAGCCATAGTACTACCAGAAGATCCAGCAACATCACTCCTAGGCATATACCCAGAGACGCTCCAACATGTAATAAGGACACATGCCCCACTATGTTCATAGCAGCCTTATTTACCATAGCCAGAAGCTGGAAAGAACCCATATGTCCCTAAAAGGAGGAATGGATACAGAAAATGTGGTACATTTACAAAATGCAGCTATTAAAGCAATGAATTCACTCTTCAGGTATGGACCAGCTCTGGGCCACCTTTGATGAAAACTTGGCGATGGTCCCACAGTCACTAGAGGACTCTCTAAGTGATCTTAGGATCACTGGTGAGTGGGACACAACATCTGTTCCAAACTAAGCATGATAGGCCTGTGACAACAGTAACAAGGACATAGGAACCCTGCTTGACCAGCAACTCAGATTCCTTCTGATCAGTTCAGGTATACCTTGGTTTCAAACACACCAGAGAGCCCCATGGTCCCCAGAGGTGACACAACTTCAAGGCTCTGTAACATGCTTGGGATCTTAGGATTCCAGGATTCTAGGATACCTGGAGCTTGGTCACACCAGGATCTCAGGGTCTCAGAGGAAGCTTGACTGCCAAGAAGTCTGACACACCCATAATCTCAGGGTCACAGGAGCCCGGAATCACAGGATCACAGAGAAAGCTGGACTCTGAGATGCCCTGAAACAACCGGGATTATAGGAAGGAGAGGCTCCAATCAGATATATTGAGGGCAGCAAGCACTTGAGATAATCAGATGGCAGGGGGCAAGCATAAGAACAGAAGCAAGAGAAATGAAGGTTACTTGGCATCACGAGAACCAGACCCTCCCACCATAACAAGTCCTAGATACACCATCATACCAGAAAAGCAAGATAGGGATCTAAAGTCACTTCTCATGATGATGATGAAGGACTTGAAGAAGGAAATACATAATTTCCTTAAAGAAATAAAAAATGCACTTAAGGATAGAATTTTAAAAGCAGTAAGGGAAAAAGGTCAAGTAACATATAAAGGCAGACATATCAGAATCACACCAGACTTCTCACCATAGACTAGGAAAGCCAGAAGATCCTGGACAGATGTTATACAGGCACTAAGAGAACACAAATGCCAGCCCAGACTACTATAAAGAGCAAAACTCAATTAACGTAGATGGAGAAAACAAAGTATTCCATGATAAAACCAAATTCACACAATATCTTTCCATGAATCCAGCCCTTCAAGGGATAATAAAGGGAAAACTTCAACACAAGCAGGGAAATGACACACTAGAAAAAAATCAAAAAATTATCCTTCAACAAACCTAAAAGAAGATAGATGAAAGAAGAGAATCCCAATTCTAACAACAAAAATAATAGGAAGTAACAAGTACTTTTCCTTAATATCTCTTAATATTAATGGACTCCATTCCCCAATTGAAAGATATAGGTTAACAGGCTACTTAAACAGGACCCAATATTTTGCTGCATAAAGGAAACCCACCTCAGTGACATAGACAGACACTAACTACCTCAGAGTAAAAGGCGGGAAAACAATTTTTCAAGCAAATGGTCTGAAGAAACAAGCTGGATTAGACATTCTAATATCAAATAAAATCAACCTCCAACCAAAAGTTATCAAAAAAGACAAGGAGGGACACTACATACTCATCAAAAGTAAAGTCCTCCAAGATGAACTCTCAGTAATGAATATCTATACTCCAACTGCAAGGGTATCTACATTCATTAAAGAAAGTCTAGTAAACCTGAAAGCACACATTGCACCACACAGGAAAATAGTCTTGGCCCTGGTGTTCCCCTGAATATCTATGCTCCGAATACAAGGGCAGCCACATTCATTAAAGAAACTGTAGTAAAGCTCAAAGCACACATTGCTCCTCACACAATAATAGTGGGAGACTTCAACTCCCCACTCTCACCAATGGACAGATCCTGTTAACAGGAACTAAACAGAGATACAGAGAAACTAACAGAAGTTATGAAACAAATGTATTTAACAGATATCTACATAACATTTTATCTTAAAACAAAAGGATATACCTTCTTATCAGCACTTCATGCTACCTTCTCCAAAACTGACCATATAATCTGTTACAAAAGAGCCTCAACATATACAAACATATCGAAATTATCCCATGCATCCTATCAGAAACCACGGACTAAGGCTGATCTTCAATAACATAAATAACAGAAAGCAAATGTTGATGTGGAAGCTGAACAACATTCTACTCAATGATATCTGGGTAAAGAAAGAAATAAAGAAAAAAATTAAAGACCTTTTAGAGTTTAATGAAAATTAAGCCACAACATACCCAAACTTATGGGACATAATGAAAGCCGTCCTAAGAGGAAAACTCATAGCTCTGAGTGCTGCCAAAAAGAACCTAGAAAGAGCATACACTAGTGCCTTAACAGCACACCTAAAAGCTCTAGAACAAAAGGAAGCAAATTCACCCAAGAGGAGTAGACAGTAGGAAATAATCAAAATCAGGGCTGAAATGAACCAAGTAGAAACAAAAAGAACTATACACAGAATCAAACAAATCAGGAAATGTTGTTGTTGTTGTTTGTTTTTTGTTTGTTTGTTTTTGAGAAAATCAACATAATAGATAAACCCTTAGCCAGACTCACTAGAGGGCACAGGAACAGTATCTTAATTAACAAACTCAGAAATAAAAAGGGAGACATGCAACAGAACCTGATGAAATCCAAAGCATCATCATATCCTACTACAAATGGCTATACTCATCAAAACTGGAAAACCTGGATGGAATGGACATTTTTCTAGAGAGAAACCAGCTACCAAAGTTAAATTAGGATCAGATTAACAATCTAAAAGCCCCATATGCTCTAAAGAAATAGAAGCAGTCATTAAGAGTCTCCCAACCAAAAAAGCCAGGACCAGATGGGTTTAGTGCAGAGTTCTATCAGACCTTCAAAGAAGACCTAATTCCAATTCTTCTCAAACTATTTCACAAAATAGAAACAGAAAGTTCTCTACCCAATTTATTTTATGAAGCCACAATTACTCTGATACCTAAACTACATGAAGACACAGCAAAGAAAAGAACTTCAGACCAATTCCCCTTATGAATATCGATGGAAAAATAATCAATAAAATTCTCACAAACTGAATTCAAGAACAACGCCCCTTCATGATACAAGTCTTGGAATGATCATGAAATCAAGGCCCATACCTAAACATAATAAAAGCAATATATATATAGCAAACCAGTAGCCTATATCAAACTAAATGGAGAGAAACTCGAAGCAATCACACTAAAATCAGGGACTACGTAAGGCTGCTCACTTTCTCCCTACCTATTCAATATAGTACTTGAAGTCCTAGCCAGAGGAATTAGACAACAAAAGGAGATAAAGGTGATGCAAATTGGAAAGGATGAAGGCAAATTATCATTATTTGCACATGATATGATAGGATATGTAAGTGATAAACAGTCTGAGAAAGAAATTAGGAAAACAACACCTTTCACAATAGTCACAAATAATTTAAAATACCTTGGTGTAACTCTAAGGAAGTAAAAGATCTGTATGATAAGAACTTCAAGACTCTGAAGGAAAAAATGAAAGAAGTTCTCCGAATCTCCCATGCTCATGGATTGGCAGGATTAATATAGTTAAAATGGTTATCGTACTGAAAGCAATCTACAGATTCAATGCAATCTCCATCAAAATTCCAACTCAATTCTTCACAGAGTTTGAAAGGGCAATTTGCAAATTTACCTGGAATAACAAAAAACCTAGGATCGCAAAACTATTCTCAACATTAAAATAGTCTCTGGTGGAATTACCATGCCTGACCTCAAGCTGTACTACAGAGCAATTGTGATTTAAAACTGCATATCTATCTATCTATCTATCTATCTATCTATCTATCTATCTATCTATCTATATTTTTTTTTACAGCAACAGACAGGTAGATCAATGGAATAGAATTGAAGACCCAGAAATGAACCCACACACCTATGGTCCCTTGATATTTGACAAGGGAGCTAAAACCAGTGGAAAAAAGACAGCACTTTCAACAAATGGTGTTGGCACAACTGGCGGTTATCATGTAAAGGAATGCAAATTGATCCATTCTTTTCTCCTTGGACAAAGCTCAATTCTAAGTTGATCAAGGAACTCCACATAAAACCAGAGACACTGAAACTTACAGAGAAGAAAAAATTGTGGAAAAGCCTTGAAGATATGGGCACAGGGAAAATTTTTCTGAACAGAATTGCAATGGCTTGAGCTATAAGGTAGATAATTGACAAATGGAACATCATAAAAGTTCACAGTTTCTATAAGGCAAAACACACTCTCAATAAGACAAAAACACCACCGACAGATTGGGAAAGGATCTTTATTAATCCTATATCTGATAGGGGACTAATATCTAATATATACAAAGAACTCAAGAAGCTGGACTCCAGAAATACCCCTATTAAAAATGTAGTACAGTGTTAGAAAAATAATTCTCAACTGAGGAATTCCGAATGACTGAGAAGCACCTGAAAACATGTTCAACATCATCAGGGAAATGCAAATCAAAAAAACCCACTGAGATTCTACCTCACACCAGTAAGAATGGCTAAGATCAAAAATTCAGGTGACAGCAGATACTGGCGAGGATGTGGAGAAAAAGGAACACTCCTCCATTGCTGGTAGGATTGCAAGCTGGTACAATCATTCTGAAAATCAATCTGGACGTTCCTCAGAAAATTGGACATAGTAATATAGGAAGATCCAGCAATACCTCTCCTGGTAATATACCCAGAAGATGTTCCACCTTGTAATGAGGACACATGCTCCACTATGTTCATAGCAGCCTTATTTATAATAGTCAGAAGCTGGAAAGAACCCAGATGTCCCTCAACAGAGGAATGGATACAGAAAATGTGGTACATTTACACAATGGAGTACTACTCTGCTATTAAAAGCAATGAATTTATGAAATTCTTAAGCATATTGATGTATCCTGAGGATATCATCCTTAGTGACATAACCCAATCACAAAAGAACACACATGATATGCACTCACTTATAATTGTATATTAGCCCAGAAACTTAGAATACCCAAGATACAATTTTCAAAACACATAAAACTCAAGAAGAAGGAAGACCAAAGTGTAGTTACTTCATTCCTTTTTAGAATGGAGAACAAAATATCCATGAAAAGTGTACAGAGACAAAGTGTGGAGCAGAGACTGTAGGAATGACCATCTAGAGACTGCCCCACCTGGGGATTCGTTCCATATACTACCACCACACTCAGACAGTATTGTGGATGCCAACCATATCTTGCTGACAGGAGCCTGATATAGCTGTCTCCTTAGAGGCTCTTCCAGTGCCTAACAAATACAGAAGTTGTTGCTCATAGCCATTGGATGGTGCTCAGTGTCACCAGTGAAGGAGCTAGAGAAAGTACCCAAGGAGCTGAATGGGTTTGCAGTCCCATAGGAGGAACAACAATATGAACTAGCCAATGCCCCAGTGCTCCCTGGGACTAAACCACCAACCAAGAAAACACATGGTGGAAGTCATAGCTCTAGCTACATATGTAGTAGATGATGGCCTAGTCGGTCATCAATGGGAAGAGAGGCCCTTGGTCTTATGAAGGTTCTATGCCCCAGTATAGGGGAATGTCAAGGCCAGGAAGCTGGAGTGGGTGGGTTGGTTAGCAGGGGGAGGGGATAGGGAGTTTTCAGAGGGGAAACCAGGAAAGGGGATAACATTTGAAATGTAAATAAAGAAAATATCTAATAAAAATGAAAAAAAGAAAAAATATCATTGGTGGATAGGGGAAAGGAACAGGAGGTATCATATGAGGTGGAAAGAGACTGGAGGGAGAGAATACTGAAAGAATCAATTGGCATGGAAAGTGTTTTGTGGGTGAGTTATATGGATCCTGAATAGGCCATCTCCTGCAACCAGGCAAAACTCCAATGTATGTATTAGGACACCAAGTCAGTCACAATCCCTTCAAACTAATTTGTCCTGTTTACAAAGATGGAAAGTGGTAAAGTAGCACAGAAATAGTGGGAAGGGTCCATTAATAGGGTCCAGCTTGAGACCCATGCCCTGATAAGAAGAAACCCATGGCTGACACTGCCTGTAAGGCTAGGAAACAGAAGCTGGATAATCCAGTGACCTTGAATAGTACCAAACACGTCCTGAAGAAAAAGTAGATGAGATAATTCCTATGGATACTTTGCTATTTCTCATAGACCAGAGACCAGCATAATTGTCATCAGAGTTTTATCCAGTAACTTATAGAAACAGATGCAGACACCCATAGCCAAACATCATGTAGAGCTCTGTAAAACTTTTAGAAGATTGGGAGGAAGAATTGTAGGAGCCAGAGGGGTCAAAGATGACACAAGAAAAACCACAGAATCAGCTAAGTAGGGCTCATAGGGGTTCAGAGAGAGGCATAATCAGGGAGTATGCATGGGTTTGACCTAGGATTCTTGTCCAGTCCAGCAGCGTGGGTTCGAGTTGGACCAGGGCCTGAAAAAGAAATGGGCAGGGAAAGAGAAGAGAGAAAAAGGAGGATTCTTTTCAAGGTCTGATTTTTTTCCAACTTTTATTAGATAAAAAAAAAAAAAAAAAAAAAGATATTTTCTTCATTTACATTTCAAGTGTTATCCAGAAAGTTCCCTATACCCTCCCCCCTCCTGGCCCTGCTCCCCTACCCACCTGCTCCCACATCTTGGCCCTGGCGTGAGGCTGAAAGCCTAGTTAAATACACACAGTTAAAAAAAAAATAAGGAGGGGCTGAGGAGGGAGAACAAAGACTTCAGAGTGAAGGACATATGGGAGGATGTGGATGGCAGTCTTGTGATTTATCTTAGAGTCCTGGCGCCAGTTATCTTGGAATGTTGGTTCCTCCTTAACAGCCCTAGGTGTCAGTTCAGGGCAAGGGCCAGCTGGTTTGAGGAGCAGCCTTGTGTGAAAGAGGGGGGTGACTCAGCTCCCAACAAATGGTCCTTTGGCTGTCAGGTGGGAGCTGTTGAAGGCCTGGTTTCCCACAGCCTGGTCTCTCACAGCCTCTGAGTACATTTCAGTCATATAGCTTGATGTTCTTGTGGGACTCCTAACAGTTGTAGCAAGAGCTGTCTCTGTCTCTTTTGCCTGCTTTTGTGATCCTTTCGCAATCACTGTGTTGCTGTATCTAGCCTTAATATGAGTAGTGTGGCCTAATCTTACTGTAACTTGATATTATTATTATCATGTTTGTTTGAAGTCTCTGGGAGGCCTGCCCTTTTCTGAAGGGAAATAGAGAAGGAGTAGTTGGAAGAGAGGAATGGGGAAGGACTGGGAGAAAAGGAGGGGGGTGAAACTGTAGTTAGGATGTAAATTTGAACAAAATAATAACAAGAAAAGAAACGAATAAATTCAAGAGAATGTTTGCTTCTTTTATGTTTTATTTTTTTCCCAATAATGATATCGTAGGTGCCTATGTGCATTTTCCCTATAAATTCTATTTTCAGGTTTTACATATCTTACTTTTTATATTTGTCAACATGAAGTCATTTATTAATTCCTCAGGTATATTATTGTATTGGTTCCATTTCTTTTATTGCTTCAATATTTTTAATAACATCAAAACAATATTTCTAAAATAAAGGTCAGTTCAGTTTGCTTCCTTATTACAAAAGAAAGACAGAGGCAAACATTTCATCTTTCCATTGAGTCTTGACTAGTATCTAAATTCCTTAGGAAAGGTACTGGAGATGGTTTTGTTTCTCATTGATATCTCCATGTGCAAATTAAATCATCCTTGCTTTTCAATAACTTACTGTATTCTATGTAGAGCATTTTGATTCAATTTGTTATACATTTATCAAATACAATCACACTACTTGCATTTTATCCTCTTCACTGAATGGATAATATAGTAATTAACTGTCAATCAGAGACTGAAATCCCTCAATCTTCCAAATTAGATTCAATAATAATTAACTTAATGATTTAATTATATGATGGATGTATAGCATGAAATTGATGAAATTAAAAGTTTATATCTGAAATTTAAATTTTCACTGCTCAGCATTAGTTTCCAGAATTGGATTCCTTTACTAATTATGCTCAAGATTTGCATAGGTGCTTAACTTATTTATCTGCCTAGAAAATATTTTGGGTAGCTTCTTGTGAGATTGGCTAAGGTTGCGATATGATGAATCTATAAAAATTATTTACTAAATTCTAATAATCTAGTTTATAAATCTAGTTGTGTAAATCTGTATGCCATTAATTAACATCTAATATTGTGTTTTAAGTTTTGAGGATATAACATGCATCAGATATTATTTTAGATTACTTTTTACAAAATATTATTATATTAAAAATAAATAATATTTATTTATTAAAATATTAAATATTATATTGAAATATTTTGATTGATGTTGTTCATTTAAATATGAGATATGCATATATTAGTATATATAAATAATAGTATATATATGTATATATATACTATATATATGTATATATGTATATATATAGATGTGTGTGTGTGTGTGTGTGTGTGTGTGTGTGTATCTATATTATATCCAAAACCACCTAACATGCAGAATTTTGCCATTAAATGAAAACACTTAAGCTGAAATTTAGAGAGGTAAAGTGACTGCTCCAATGTTCTCAGAGATAATCTCTGTCCTTCACTTTCTTGGGTCAAATTTTCTTTTTGTTTCCTTGGAAAGAATACTTTATTCATATATAAATATGATTTTCTGTTACTTTTTATACCTCTCCTTATCTTTTTGCTCTATCCAGATAATGATCATGTCCAAGTATGTTTCTTTACCTCATTTTGTTGCTACTACTTTGAATTTCATGACTCTTGACTAATTCATTGGTTGTGTTCTATCTTATACTGAAATTTTCTCTAGTTGTCATAGTGTGCCCAGTGTTGAAAATTATAGTTACTACTGTTTCCCACTGGATGCTTTATAGGCATTATTTCTGAAAATTTTCTAACTTGTTTAGAAGTACATAGCAATTCAGTTGTAGTGGTTTGAAGAAAACTGGCCCACATAGACCTTTAGGTAGTAGCTCTATTAGGATGCATGGCCTTGTTGAGGTAGGTATGGATTTTATAGCTAGGACAAGCATCTCAGTCTCTTACTGCTGCCTGAAAATACAGATGTAGAATTCTCTGATGCCTCTCTAACATCTTGTCTGCCTGCATGCCTTTATGCATTTCCACCATGGCAAAAATGAACTAGACTAAACATCTGAACTGTAAGCCAACATAAATCACATGTTCCCCTTCATAAAATTTGCTGATCTTCCATCTGTACCTGGGAGAGGCCTCCAAAGGCTCCAGAGTACTCTCCACACAGCAGGGCCTTGGGATCATGGGTGAGTGGAATACAACATCAGCTGCAAAGAATCGAGGAGGAACAGCAGGAACAGGGACAAAGGAACCCCACCCTATGTGAGGGTGGGATCTTATCAGGTTGGAGACAGCCCAGCCATCCTCTGCTTGAACCCACCTGAGTGCGCCTAGGGCCCCAGAAGACTCTCCACACTGCAGGACCCCTAGCACACCCAGGACCTCATGATCACTGGAGATCACATGAGTGATAGAAGCAACAGACCTTCTTGGACAGGGTACCTTTGGCTCTTCATCTTTAGCCAGGAGATAGAGCTGAGACCCAAAGTCCTGAGCACCTTCCTTGCCAGAGGAGAGTGGCCTACAGGGAGGGCTATGACCCCAGGACTCAAGAGATGGATCAGAGCTCCAGACTTCTGGACACCTTCCCTGTAAAGGGAGAGTTGCTTGCAGAGAGTGCTTTGACCACTGGGACTCAGGTGAAAGTTGGACTCTCAGGAATGCTGACAGAGGCTAACAGAATTACAGGAGGAAGAAGCTCCAGCCAGAGAAAGCTTGACCATTAACAACAGAGATTACCAGATGGTGAAAGGCAAACATAAGAATCTTACTAACAGAAACCAAGAACACTGGGCATCCTCAGAGCCCAGAATGCCCACTACAGCGAGTCCTGGATACTCCTACACACCCAATAAAACCTCAATGAGGCCTTTAAAGGTTAGGAAATTCACATATTTCCTTTGGTTCAAGTTAGTATCCAGCAAAGTTTGTATGGACCTCTTAGATGTTTCTCTTACCACATTACACAAAATGTATTCAGAAGTAATGCCACTTTCTCTTTTCCCCCCTCCTTCTCTCCATATATTCATCTCTAGGGGACATGACATGTTCTGTTCTTTAGAGATATAAAGACAAAAAGAGAGCTGCATGTCTTTGTTTCAGTTGAAATTATGAATAGTATTTAAAGGTACAATGTGAGATTTAAAAAAAATTAATAACTATAGATATTGCTTATTCAGCAGCTACCATTTAACATTTCTTATGTTGATAAGAAAAACTGGATATTTCCATAAATCTCACAAGTAAAGTGTATTTTAAGTTTAAGTAAAATGAAACTTAAGAGATTGCATAACAACCACATAGGAAGAACAACACTATCAACTCTCCAGACCCCTCAGCGCTCCCAGGGACTAATCCACCAACTAAAGAGCATACATAGGCTGCTATGAGGTCCCAGATACATATGTAGCAGAGGATTGCCTCAGTGGGAGGGGATGTGCTTGGTCTTGTGAAGGCTTGATGCTCCAGAGAAGGGGGACGCTAGAGGGGTGAGGTGGGAGTGGGTAGGTGGGTGAGCAGGGGAGCACCCTCTTAGAGGACAAGGGGGGTTGGGTTGGGGGGCTCATGGAGGGGGAAGTGGGAAGGAGAAACAACATTTGCAATGTAAATAAATAAAATAATTAATAAAAAAATGTCAAGCATACATAAAGATAGACTGAGGAGCCCATGAATTTTATATATATATATATATATATATATATATATATATATATATATGTTGTGTGTGCTGTGATTTTTGTTTTGAATGTTATTTTATGTATATGCAAGGTTTTGCATTGTAGCACACAAAAAAGAGATTGCATAACACATGAAAAGTACACAGATATGAAACCAATTCAAGCTAATCTTTTCTAAAGCAATACTTTCACCATTTCAGCATTTTATTACTCTGTTGCTATACATATGAAAATGTTTTTTTTTTCTGAGTATAGTATTACCCTGTTATCCATGGAGTATATATTTGAAGACCTCCATTAAACATAAAAATCTACACATGGCACTGAACCCTAAATTACCATATTTTCCAGTAGATACTTAGCCATGATAAAAATTTTATTTATAATTTAGGTGTAGTAAGAGACTAATAATAATAACTGATAGTAAAGTGCAATGATTTCAGTAATATAATAAAAATTTTTATTAATGTGGTCTTCATCTTGAAAGTTAGAACAAGCATTAACATTTGACCCCACTACACTGCAGGCTACTAAAACATCAGAAATTGGAGCCATATATAGTGGGAACTACCATACTTATTTACTATGGAGTTAGGTGCTTATATTTTCATTTTGCTTATATATTGACATTAGTGTCAGTGAGCAGCAATGTGGGAAATCTCTCTCTAGTCACAGTCATCCTTACACTTTAAGATTCAACATCAAATTTTAGCATTTCTTTATTACACTTGAATGTCAATGAGCTGTAAAATCCAGATGGAGAGAAATGAGGATACTGAAGCCTGATAGAAAATGAGCTCTACATTTTTGAAGATATGAGAAAATGTTTCACTTGTGAGGCTACTCTTTATTGGTTAGAGCAGGTGGTGTGTGAAACATACTGAGGTGAGAGATGATGGGTTAATTTCTCATCTGTCTGTATTAAAATATATAACTTAAGCAAGATTAGCATTATCAATTTTGTTTGATTGGCTTTATAATTTAAAATAGAAATAATTTTGCTCTTGATAACATTTATTACTCTTATTTTTCCCTCCAGTCATCATGGGTTATACATAAAGTCTTAGATAAAAATATAATAAAGAGGCTGGGAGAAGGAAGGGAAAGACAAAAATGAACAAAACACAGTGTTGTAGTTCTATATAGTTCAGTCAAGAATACCATTCCTGGGCATATACCCAAAAGATATTCCAATATATAACAAGGATACATGTTCCACTAAGTTTATAGCAGCCTTATTTTTAATAGCCAGAAGGTGAAAAGAAGCCAGATGTCCCTCAACAGAGGAATGGATACAAAAAATATGATACATTTATACAATGTAATACTACTCAGCTATTAAAAAACAATGATTTCATGAAATTCACAGGCAAATGGATGGAACTATAAAATATCATCCTGAGTGAGATAACCCAGACCCAAAAGGACACACGTGGTATAAATTAACTGGTAAGTGGATATTGGGCAAAAAGTTCAGAATATACATGATACAACTCACAGACTATATGAAGCTCAAGAAGAAGGAAGAAAAAAGTGTGGATGCTTCAGTCCTTCTTAGAATGGGGGGTGGGGAACATCACAGGAGGTAGATAGAGGTTGGGGACTGGGAGAGAGAGGAAGAGGAAGGGAAAAGAGAGGGGCAGGATCAGTTATGGGAAGGTACAGGAGAGAAGTACAGAGAGGAAATCAAAGAGAAACATTTAGGAGTGGGGAATGGGGACCTGGTGGTAGCCACAGAAATTCCCAGACTCCAGCGAAGCAAGAGCCTCTAAGGACCCTACACTGCCTTTAGCCAAAACATCCAACAAAGGGGAGAGACAATCTATAGAGACCAGGCATGGCTCCCATTTGAGGGATTGGGCCAGCCACACATCTCAAAATTTTTAACCCAGAAATGTTCCTGTCCAAAGGAAAGACAGAAAAAAATGGAACAGAGACTGAAGGAAATGCCAACCAAAGACCACCCCCACTATCAGCTAACTGGACCACCCAGAGGTCCCAGTGAATAAATCACCATCCAAAGAGTATGTGTAGAGGGATCCATGACTCCACATATATATGGAGCAGAGGATGACTTTATCTGACATCCATGGGAAGGGAGGCCCTTGGTCTAGTGAGGCTTGATGGCCCAGCATAGGGGAGTGCTAGAACAGTGAGGCAGGAGTGGATGAGTGGGTGGTGGATCATCCTCATAAAGGCAAAGGAGAGGGGGAAAGAGGGTGGGGGAGGTGTGGAGAGGTAACTGGGAAGGCGGATATCATTTGAAATGCAAATGAATGAAATGATTTAAAGATATTAATACTGTGAGGAAAATAAAATGACTACATAGTGAAAAAATGTTGAATTCTACCTCACATTTGTGCTTACTTATTTATAAACACTGATATTGTGTCTAAAAAGAAAGAGCTCTATGCTATGGTAATCTGGGAAAGAGTTACAAGCAACTTCTAAGTCCTGTGACATCCTAATTTGTGATGACCCATTGGCCTGGTGCTTATCTTGCTCCATGATACCAAGAGAAAACAGGAAAAGGAAAATAAATATATGAAAAACAGATGATCAAGGAACACACTATGGTTTCACATAAGCATGTGTCTTTTAAAATGATACCAGAAATGATAACAGACAACCTTTCCTGAAAGTGGAAACTTTGAACTTTCTTTCAGTTATTGATAGATCCTCCATACAAAACATTGTTAAGCATACAGAAAAACTGAACAATATTATCAGTTGATTGATCTCATTAACAAATAATTTTAACCACTGCAAATTAACAACTTTTGAGTTTATAAAGTACATTTATAGACTGCCATTCATATGTCTCTTGTATATAACTAGGAATAGAATTGCTGGATCATATGTTAAACATACATTGAACCACTTCACGTACTTCAGGGTTGTTTACCAAAATTACCTATGTGATTTTATATCCCCCACCAACTCTAAGCATAAACACATGCTTTCTCTGTTTCTTTTATTAATGATTTGCATGATATAGGCATAGTTTAAAATAAAGGCATAGTTTCTCAGTATTTTATTGTTACTAGTTTTAAGAGGCCATTGTTTTACATATTGTCATATACAATATACTAGGTTAGGTTTTGCAAATAAGATGGTTAGAACTTTGAATATTGAGTAAGTTCACTTCCTTACTGCATTTACTGTCTTGTTCCAGCTTCTGTCCATAGATTCCCATTGACTAAAGTTAGAAAGAAGATGCACACATGATATGCATTCACTGATAAATAAGGTAGATATTAGCTCAGAATCTTTCTTAGAAGGGGGAACAAAATACCCATGGAAGAACTTACAGAGACAAAGTTTGGAGCAGAAACGGAAGGAACGACAATCCAGAGAATATGCCATTTGGGTATCCATCCCATAAACAAGCACCAAACCCAAATACTATGGCAGATGTCAACAAGAGTCTTCTGACAGGAGCCTGAGATAGCTGTCTCCTGAGGGGCTCTACCAGTCCTGGCAAATACAGAAGTGGATTCTCACAGTTATCCATTGCACAGAGCACAAGGTCACCAATGAAGGAGCCAGAGAAAGTACCCAGGGATCTGAAGGGGTTTGAAGCCCCATAGGAGGAACATCAATATGAACTAACCAGTAACCCCAGAGCTCCTTGGAACTAAACCACCAATCAAAGAAAACACATGGTGGAACTTGTGGCTCTAGCTGTATATGTAGTAGAGGATGGCCTAGTTGGCCATCTATGGAAGGAGAAGGCCTAGGTCCTGTGAAGGTTCTATGCCCCAGCATATGGTAATTCCAGGACCAAGAATGGGAATTGGTGGGTTGGAGAGTAGAGGGAAAGCAAATGGATAGGTGAGGAGGTTTTCAGAGGGGAAACTAGAAAAGGGGATAACATTTGAAATTTAAATAAATACAATTTACTAAACACATGAAACTCAAGAAGAATGAAGTTCAAAATGTGGTCTCTTCGCCCCTTCCTAGAATTAAGAACAAAGCACACATTGAAGGAGTTACAGAGATCATGTGTGAAGCTGAATCAAAAGGATGGACCAACCAGTGACTGTGGCTGCCAGGGATCCTTCCCATAATCAGCCACCAAAAATAAACACTATTGCACATGCCAACAAGATAATGCTGAAAGGGCCCTGATATAGCTGTCTTGTGGGAGGCTATACCAGTGCCTGGCAAACAGGGAAGTGGATGCTCACAGTCAGCTATTAGGTGGAACACAGGACTCCCAAGGAAGGAGCTAGAGAAAGTATCCAAGGACCTGAAGGGGTCTTCAACCCTATAGGTGGAAGAATAACATGAACTAACTAGTTCCCCCTGTGCTCATGTCTCTAGTTGCATATATGGAAGAAGATGGCCTAGTTGGCCATCATTGGGAAGAGAGCCCCCTTGGTCATGCAGACTTTATATGCCCCAGTACAGGGGAACGCCAGGGCCAGTATGCGGGAGGTGGTGGGTAGGGGAGCAGGGTGGGGATGGGGGAGGGTATGGGGAAATTTCTGGATAACACTTGAAATGTAAATGAAAAAAATATCTAATAAAGAGAAAAAAAGGAAAATATCTAATAGAAAAATAGAAAAGAAAGAAAGAAAGAAAGAGAAAGAGAGAGAAAGGGAGAAAGAAAGAAAGAAAGAGAAAGGGAAAAAGAAAGAAAGAAAGAAAGAAAGAAAGAAAGAAAGAAAGAAAGAAAGAAAGAAAGAAAGAGAAAGAGAGAGAAAGGGAGAAAGAAAGAAAGAAAGAGAAAGGGAAAAAGAAAGAAAGAAAGAAAGAAAGAAAGAAAGAAAGAAAGAAAGAAAGAAAGGAAGGAAGAAAGAAAGGAAGGAAGAAAGATGGGTCCAGCAGAAAATACTTCATATCTGAAATCTGAGAGTGAGATCTTTCTTGAGTTGATAGGTTTTTAATGAACTAGAGAGATACTTTAATAAACAGCTTTCCTTTAGGGTACATATTTCTAGCTAGATTTGGAGATGTAAGAATACATTGAAAAAAATCTTTCCTTTGTGACAAGATATAAATTAAAAATTAAAAATATCCTGTTAAAATAACAATTTTTGGACATGAATAGTTTCTGGTTGATACTTAAATAATCTTCTCATTTACTATTCAATAATTTCATAACAGAGTGATATAAATTTACTGGCCAATAGGGCTTAACAGTATGCATCTGTTTATCAGATAAAATTATTTTACTAGGCTATCACCAAAGTCCTCCAGATTTTCAAGGTTGGTAGAATATGTGTTTGAGACAATTTACATTAGGCTATTTTTTTCTAATGCCTTTCCACGCAGTCGTTTCTTGAGTTTGTTTCTGCAAGTATGTTAGAAACTGTTGATAATGTAAAAATAACCACATACCCATTTTACACAGGAGCAAGCCCTCAGCAAAACTCTCTTGAATTGGGTAATTTGTAAAATGTAGGTGGTTCTTCCAAAATTTAAAAGTTACTTGTTAAAAATACAGTGATCTCTGTCTGGAGTGGACAAATTGGTTTTCCCTTGTCTGAGGAGCAGATGGAGTTCTTAACACTTTATCTTGATTTAAAATCCATTCACTATACAGCGAGACCACTGGCAAACCTGACAGGTTTCAAAATGCAGAGGGATGTGACACACATTCTGAACTGTAGGCAGAATAGTAATTGTGACAATTGTTTCATCACCTATTGTCTGTTACAACCACACTTATGCTCTTCCTGTGAGCCCTGCCATCCAAACAGCAATTTGGTAAATGTGCCCATTCTGATAAATGTGTGAATTGAGATGATTACCTGAATATGATGAAAACATATTTAAAACAATTTCTTTGTGTTAACTGAGACAAAAATAATCAAACAGTGTGCCAGCGGCATCTCTTCTCACAGTGGCTATTCTCAGGTTTTGGGAGATTTTACTTTGATTCCAATCCTGTAAAGGACAGTTATTCTTCCACTTTTGTCCAATAACCCATTACCGCATAAGATGTTGTCTTATCTTGGGCCATTTATACCTTCATGAAGAACTTTCTGTTGATTATACAGTGAAATTGCTCTCAGGAAACGATTTGATGCTGTAGATTTTCAATAACATAATTCTGATTACACTTTCCCAAGATCTGCTAGACTCATTCCACTATTGGTTAAATCATATTACAGCAATTTTTGTGTCTTCTTTACTTAAATGGGCCATTGACAATGGTACCTCAAAGCTAGGGAACCATATGGTCACTGGCTATTCTTCCCATAAACTGTCATGATAATTGCATGCATTGTATTTGCTATGAACAAAAATTTCTCATTATTTTCTTTTAATTTTTGAAATTATAAAATAATCACATATTTTCTTCCCTTTTCTTGCTTAAAACACTCATATATATATATATATATATATATATATATATATATATATCCCTCTCTGCTCTCCTTCAAATTTATGGCTTCTTTATTTACCAATTGTTCTTGCATGTATATACACATATATCCCTTAATATTATGTGTTTAGTTTGTGTAATATTACTTGTATATATGTTTCTAGTGATGAATTTTTGGTTCTGAACAAATAATTGATATGTTCTTTCATAGGGAAGACTACCTCTGTAGTTCCCACTGTTTTTAAACTGACTATAGTTCTTTGTGTACGGCTGAGACATTGTAGACTTCTCCTTATTCACGTTGGCATTTACTTTGGTGCTATACTTGTTCATATCATGTTAGGGCAGCAATATAGGTGAGACTATGGATATACATTATGACACTATTAGGAAACACAACCTCACAGTAAATACCCTGATTCTCACAATCTGTCCATTCCTTATTTCACAGTATTTTCTGAGCCTCAAGTGTAGCAATGTTGTATTTTAGATGGGCTGTGGTTTTCTGCAGTAGTCTCTATGTGCTGCAGAGAAGAGTCCCTAAGGTTAGGGGTAAGGAGTCCATTTATCTCTGTGTATAATACAAACGTTTTAAGGTTGAGATATTAGGATTGCTCAGCATCAGAAAGCGTATGCCTTCTTAGAATGACAGTCAACTTCAAAATAGAAAAATTTGCTATATGAGCTCAGTAACTGTATGGGCCCACAAATTACCAAAGAATATCAGCCCAGATCCAAACAGTATGTCAAAAGCAAAGAAGCATTTATTCTGCAGAAATTCAAGATGCAGGGGTCTACCATACCATTCATCAAAATGGTAGCTTTTTTTTTTTTTTTTTTTTTTTTTTTTTTGGTTTTTCGAGACAGGGTTTCTCTGTATAGCCCTGGCTGTCCTAGAGCTCACTCTGTAGACCAGGATGGCCTTGAACTCAGAAATATGCCTGCCTCTGCCTCCCAAGTGCTGGGATTAAAGGCATGTGCCACCACACCTGGCCAAAATGGTAACTTTGAGGTGAGCTCAAAGGCACAATGTAAAGTCCTTTAAGGAAATTCCAGGGAGGGGTAAGTGACTTTTATCCCCATTGGTTGGCAATATCTCTAGGGGTATGGGTTTCTCTGGGATTGGCTAAGGTTCCAGAAACTTTCCAGACTCTTGCTGAATAACTATTCTTGTCTCCAGCCAGGTGGTGGGGAAGCTTCTGATCGAATGCTAGAAGGCTGTAGTTTATCATGAAACTGGTTTGTTCAGTCTTGGGAAACAGAAATGTAGGCCTATTCCCCTAGAATGGCATCTCATACCCTGTCATGGAGTCACTCTGACTTGACTCTCTCATCCTCTCCACCCACTTTGAATAATGCCCTATCTCAACTCCTTGAGATATTTCTATGGGTCTTTATTGTTGATTCAGGATCAAGAAGATTGTGGATATTCATTCCTTGAGAGACCTAGCCAGGGCATTGATTATGGAGAGGCCACAGTCAAAGCCAGCATCAGTAAGATGAGAGGAATGATTAAGGCACATGCAAGGATGGTCAGCCAAGGAGATTCATACAAACCTTGGGTCTGTTCCCTTTCCATTTTTCTGTCATGCAGTCATTTTCTGACTAAGGTCCTAGATTCCATGATCACCTCTGAGTAGTTAGCATACAAACATCTTCACCCAAAGCTATGCATAGTCTCCCTGCTGGAAGAAGTAAGAGTAGACTCCTGTTTTGTAGGACTAATTCTGCCAGGGAAGAGAAGAAATCTTGCAGGGCCATAATAAGAACAGGTTTTCCCATTTCCTTTAAGTCAGCATCTGCAGCCATCCTCAGAGTGTTTTAGTGCTAATCTTGAAGTACTAAGGCTGAGGCTCCCATGCCAGCAGTTCTAGCCAACCCTATGCTAAGGAGGAACTCCAGTAACACAGCTGAGAGAGTTGCCTCTTTATCTGATTGGTGTGAGATGCCAGCTGGTAGAGGACTAGCTGTACCAGAACACAAAAATCTTGAGTAAGATTTAGAGATAGTGGAGAAACACAAGGGTTGATCCCACAGTCTTAAGTCCATGAGGTGTCCTCCAGGGGCAGCAGGTATTCTGCAGTGGTAGATGCTACAGTGTGGATACAGAGGTGGGAGGGAATATTCTGCAGGTACTTGATTCCCAGTGCATAGTTCTTGTCTGTTATTGATTGCAGGGTTAGCTTCCCTGACTGTTAGATAACTGACTGTTGCCATCTACATTGGTTATTATTTGTGCTCTGTAAATGATTCCCAGGAACTGCTATTTCTTCATGGCAAGGGGGCTGAATGTCCAATTATGACCAACTCACCTGAGTTAGATCTGAACAGGAGAAGTTAAACTTGGAAAGTGACTTTTAATAGGTATAAGGTACCTAGCCTAGGCACTGGAATGGTACCTCCCTGGGGCAGGGGTAATGAGTCCAGATGAAGGGATTAGTGCAGGTGGAGGAACAGACTTAGGATGCTATTGATTTGGCTTTGCTAATATATTGCTGTGTCCCAGTGGGATCCCAGGCCCAGTCATGCTGGTCAGTTGTATGATGAATAGGGCCCCTGGGCCTCAGGCTGCTATTTTAGATTTTATACAGCTTTAGGCTCTATGTCTTTTTTTCTTTTCCATATGTCTTCCCTTCTCTATGCTTCAGTGAAATGTATGCAGACCAGATTACACCCATTGTCTGATTACAAGATTTTTCCCCAATTCTTGTCAGAGTGATATATTCGCCTGCCCAGAATGGAGTCAAGTATACAATTCCAGTAGTCTCACAGCCCTAACTTGCACAGAAGTAGTTAGTCTACCACTGTCCCATACATTTTGTTTTGTTTTGTTTTGCTTTGTCTTTATTGTGCCCAAGTTAGACATATGAAGTGAGGCCTCTTATGAATTGGTTGGGCAGGTCATTTGTAACAGTTCGACCAGATCAAAGAACATGTCAGAAAACCAAATATTTGCTGGGAACATCTAAGAGGTCTCATTAAGGATTTCCTCTGTTCCTCTGTTAGTTACTGTCCAGGTGAGGTTATGGGGCTGGTGGAGATTGGTGGCTGATGTAACAAGCTTTATGCAGTGGGAAATAAGGATTAGGATCCTTGAAGTTGAAATTTGTTTTGTTTTGTTTTGTTTTGTTTTGTTTTGCAAGACAGGGTTTCTCTGTGTAGCCTTGGCTGTCCTGGAATTCACTTTGTAGACCAGGCTGGCCTCGAACTCAGAAATCCACCTGCCTCTGCTTCTTGAGTGCTGGGATTAAAGGTGTGTGCCACCACACCCAGCATGAAGGCGAAACTTTAATGGACTTGTAGGATGTGGGGTTGCTCTTGAGGTGGGACTTCTGGAAGTCTCTCCTGTGTGTATCTCAACTGCTGGGCCATCTCTTTCTCAACAGGCTTAATGTGGGAGTGGTCTATCCACATCTAGATTCTGACAGTATCACAGCTGTTGCCATGGTCAGGATCATGAAATGAGGTCCTTTCCAATGGGGTTTTAGATTCTTATGGTTAAGGCTCTTAATTCAGACTTCTTCACCTGCTTCAAAGCAATAGTGGTTAGGGGAAAGAACAGATTCATAAACCTCATGGATGGTGGGTCATAATGGCTTCTTAACTCTGAGGAGGGCATCCAAAGAGTTCAAGAACTTGTCTTGGTAATATTCAGCTAGATTATCAGACCAGAATTTAGGCAACATGGCAGGGTACCTGCCATATAGTATCTCAAAGGGAATGTATCCTCTCTACCTATCCTGCACTCTGGGATCTGTATTCACAATGCAGCTGCCAAATGGTCCCCAAGACATCTACCAAAGATTGAGTTACCTAAGAGATGAATGACAGTCCATTGTCAGACCCAAGCAGGGTAGGTAGACCATACCTGGCTATGATGCTATCTAGAATCCTCTTTGCCACTGTGTTAGCTGTCTTCTTCTTTCAAGGGTATGTTCCTTCCCATTCTGAAATGTATCTATAAAAACTAGTAGATACTTACATCCATATGTTACTAACTTTACTTCTGCACAATCTGTTTCCCAATTGGCCCCTGACTTCTGGCCTCTATTTCTGCTTCCTGCTGTTCCTTGGTTGAGGCTTGAGGGTTTCATGGCCTAAAATGGGACAATTTGAGATTATCTGATCAACAAAATATCCCAAGTCAAATATTTTATACTTTCCCCCTCAAGACAATTCCTTTAATTTTTCTCTGACCCAGATGCAAGGCCTGGTGGATTATGCATGAGTTGTTTTACAAACACCTTGTAGCATGATGAAGCCCCTCAATAGTGTGCAACCATCCATTTTTCCTGTAGATTCTGTGACACTTGACCTGATCTTGTTCGTCTTCAGTAGTATATTTGGGGATGGCAAGGTTACCAGGATTTTGGTAGTGGAAGACTGGGCAACTGTCTTTTAGCCTAATCAGCTATCCTCTATACTTAGGCTATTTATGATGTCCTCTTTTTTTTTTATGCTCTAGGCAATGTATTATGTCCACCTTGAGGAGAAATCATAGTGCCTCCAGTAAAGCAAGTATTTCTTCCTTCAGCAGTCAGCATTCCCTTCGCTTGGTATATGGACCCATGCATATGAGCCATGGCTAAAACATATCTACTCTCAGTGTAAATGTTGGCTATTGTCCTTTTTGCCAATTTTAAAGCCTGGGTTAGAGTCTTTAGTTCAGCTTGCTGGGCTGGAGTTTCTGGTGGCAAAACAGTAGTCCAAATGACAGAGTCTTAGTACACCACTGCACTCTTCACATACCTGGTTCTTTTCTAGATGAATCTGCTCCTATTCATGAAGTATATGTGCTCAGCATACAGCCAGGGTATGTCTGTCAAGTCTGACTTAATGTTTTGAACTCAAATATAGCTCAATCATGCTATATGTCTGAGGACAGGACCTGAAGGAGGGTAGCTTGGTTTAGGGGAGATAGTAGGTTATCTTATAGAGTGTGTGTGTTTTAAGGAGATTCATGCAGTACCTGGAACTGTACTAGCACTGGACAGCCATCAGCTGGGTGGACTCTAGAGCATTCCTTCAATAACATGGCTGGTGGTTATAACAGATAAATTCCTGCCCATATTTACCTTGTCAGTGTCCTTGGCCAGCAGAACAGAGGCAGCTATGATCTGGAAGCATGCTGGCTATTCCTGAGCTGTCAGGTCTAACTTCTTAGATAGATAAATGGGCTATAGGTATTTTCCATGGGCCCAAAGTTTTGGTGGGCACTCCACTTGCTATCTCATTCCTTTCATCAATTTACAGGTAAAAATGATTGTGAATGTATGGGAGGGCCAGGTCTGGTGACTCCAATAAGGTTTTTTTAATTAAGGTCTTAAAAGCCATATTCATCTCAGGGGTCCATTTTATCTCATCTTCTTAGCCCATTGTGTCCTTATATAATGGATTTGTTATCTCAGTGAACCCTGGCACCCAGAGTGTACAGAACCTGGTGGATCTGGAAAATCCCCACACTTTGCTTCAAGTTGATAGAACTGGGATGCTGAAGATGGTTTGCTTCTAGGCATCCAACAGCATGAATTGGCTCCACTTGAGTATGTACCCCAAATAAGTGACTTCAAGTCGACAAAACTAAGCCTTCTTGGCAGAAAATGGGTAGCCCAGTTGACTCAGTTCCTGTGGCAGTTCTCATGTGGTTTCTCAGCATGTCTCAATGTCAGCGGCCATAATTAGGAGGTCATGTACGTAGTGGAGTAGGGTTATTTGTGGGTGAGCCCACTGGTACTCACCCAAGCACTCATGAAATGTCTCATCAAAGATTATGAGTTCTTGAACACTTGAGGCAGATATGTCCAAGTCAGTTGTCCATTGAATCCTCTCTCCAAATCTTGTCATTTGAAGGCAAAGAGAGGCTGGCTTTGGGGTGCAATAGGCAGGCTGAAGAAACCATTCTTCAGGTTAAACCCAGTAGGCATAGTGTGCTTGGGAGGGAGACTGCACAGCAGGGGGCAGAGGTTTAGGACTGAGAGATGGATGCCTCTTATCCAATTTTTTACCTCCCTCAAATTCTGCACAGCTAGTCACAGGAATGTGGCTTCTGGCCAGAAGGAGAGGGATGTTCCATGCTGATTGGCAAGGAATGAGAATCCCTGCTTCTCAGAGCCTGTTGATGTGCAGGGAGAATCTCCATTCTGATTACACTGGGCATTGAACATTGCCTGACTTGGGTTGAAGTGTCCCCAGCCTTTAATTAGACTAGAATTAGGGTCTGATAACAGTCAAGTTCTATCAGATTCTTCTCTGTCCAGACCATGGGGAACTTTGCCAGAAACTTCTAGAAAAATGGGCTTAGAGATGAATTCCTCTTCTAGGGACAGTGTCAGAGCATGAATGGGATCATTCTTATCCAGCACTTGCACTCTCTCTAGGTTAAAATGGATTTGGGCTCCCATTTTGGTGAGAAGGTCCCTTCTCAGCAGGGTGAATGGATATCCAGCTATGGCAATAAATAATTGATTTTTCAATCCCACTTCCAAGTTTATTCTGGTAATCCATGGATAGGGCTTGGTGCCTGTTGTCCCTTTGCACCCATGTTTTTTTGCTTGGCAGTGGCCCCAGTGGTTCTTTCAAAATGGAGTGTTGTGCCCTCATGTCCACCAGAAGGTCTATTTATGAGCTTCCCCTCTACCTTCAGGGTTACCCAGGGCTCATGGGGGTAGGGGTTTGATTCCTGATGCCCTCAGTCCCTGGGTTTGGGCTTCCCCTTGAGGCATTGTTTTTCCAATGGCTTGTTTTCTTGCAGTAAGCACATTGGTCCTTCTTCAGTGCCACCCAAGTTCTGGATTCCCCATCAGTCTGGTTCTGCTTACAGTTTCCTCATTCATGAGCTATGTCCTTCAGTTCCTTGGTGTCTTTTTAGCCTCTTGGGTGCCCATTCCTTGCTCTATTGATCCTGGGAGGTTGCTTGATTGTTACAGACTTTTTCTGCTGTATCTACCAGTTCTGTCAGCTGATTACCTGCAAATTCATCCAATGTCAATGGCTGCCTGGTTAACAAAGGCCATTTTCATAGCTGTTTCCCTACCCTAAGTGTCAAAGGGGATGTAAGTCTGGTAGGCCTTCAAAAATCTTTCCAGGAGATATCTAGGACTCTTGGTATTCCCATGGGTAATCTGGTTTACCTTAGATAAATTTGTGGGTTCCCAGGTGACCTCTCAGAGGCACCCCATCAGAATCTGGTCATAGATCTGGAGCCTGTCCTTACCTTCAGCAGAGTTATAATTCCAGTCAAATTGAGCCAAAGGGAAGGCTGTATCAATACCAGCCTGGATCTGGGTGAGCAGTCCATTTGCTTCTAGAACCCATTTCTTCGTGGCCCCTACAATCTGTTCCCTTTCTTTAGTGGGGAAGTGGATCTGGAGCCGTTGTTGTCAAACTCCCATACAGGCTGATGTGTCTGTTAGCATCACTGAAGAATGATTACCAAGAACTCAAAAAGTATACAAAAGAAAGAATGATTATTGAACAAATTCCTGCATGCAGGGGCTGAATTCTGTCAAAATGGAAGGACCCCTACTGAATTTACAGATTCATCTTTTTAATTTTTATTTTTTAAATGATTCTATTTATTGTTTTAAGGAAACAAAAAACAGTTTATATAGCAACACTTAATGTCTGTGATTCTACTGATATAGTACCATAGATAACTTTGATAAATTATAAAATGCATTTACTTTAAATAATATTTTTGTTGTACATTTTTTTTGTTTTGTTTTTTAGCAGAGTCAGTTTTAAGGCCAAAAAGGAACATTATCTAGGAATATATGATCTATATCTTGGTTGGTGATTCTATCTTTGGGGTCTGAGTGATGCTATGATTGATTGGGGTTTTGTTTTAACTATATTTGACTAACTATTATTGCTCTATGACAAGGAGATATAGCTCTTGACTTCTGTGGTACAAGTTTGGCTAACTGTCCTCTTACAAGCTGGGGAGGAGTCCATTTTACACAAGTCTTTTAGTGTAGCCTTGATCTATTAGTTTATAGCATGTCATTGAGTCAGCCTGGCCCAGGCCAATTCACTTCTTTAAAGTAAACATGATATAATCTAAAAGAACTATGAGAGTTGATAGCTTCTCTGAAAATGGGGGATTCTGCAACTTGCAATTGTTAAGGTCATTACTGGCAAATGGCAAATAGGTCATAAATTGTCTCTCTTGAGCATCTTGGGGTCCAGTTACCCAGAGAGGTAGAGCTGTGGTCAAATCAGCCTGCTGGGCAGTACAGACTTGAGTTTGGAGTTTACTCCAGGTGGAGTCAGGAGCTTCCTCCTCTCCTGCCTGTGCCAGTTGAGCAGGGACAATGGCAGTGGCAGCAGGGGCAAGAACCTAAGGAAGAGGGAAGAAATCCTCTTTGGGCATATAGGGAGGAAGAAAAGTAGGTGGCTGAGGCTAGCTCTCCTTCACAGGAAGGAGAGTGGGAAATGGTATAGCTGGTGACAGAAAAAGTTTCATCCAGGCAGGGGTCTTTCTACCAGGTATTGTCACAGAGTGATATATGGCACTTGGTCTGGGTGGACCATGGCCTCATAGATTATAACTTTTACCCTGTAAATAATGGGGAGATGGAAAGTCCCCTCCTTGGGGCATCCTACTTTGAAGGAGGGCTATTCATTCCTGTAAAATGTGAATAGTTTCCAGAGATGAACAACCAGACCCATGTCTTCTGGAACAGAGGGACACCCTTGAAATGATTAAGACTAGGCCCAAGGTGGTGAATCAGAAGGATTTAGACAAAGAACTTGTATAGATGAACAAATTCAAGAACAAAATATACACAGACAAACACAGAAAGAGGTTCCCAGGAAAGTGAATACAAAACAGAAAGGCTATCTCAGATGGACTTCCTCCTCTCACACGAGAGGACCAAAGACGCACAGCTGGTTCAGAAGTCAAGTTATCCTTTTCCTGTTAGGGGGTCGGGCATCCTCCATATCCCCTGGATGGGTGACAAAAAACAAATCCACTTTGTCTCTCTCAGCCTCTAGATTGTTTACAGACAGAGCAACACACACAAGCCTTGGAGCACTTCAAACTTACTGATCAAATGGAGACCGATATCTCCCTCCAACACTCAGCTATCTGTGTGTGTGTGTGGGGGGGGTGTCTCCAGGGATTTTGTACAAGTCCCAAATGTCCCTGAGTCACCAAAAATAGCACCCCAGACTCAAATAGTATGCAAAAGCAAAGAGCATTTATTCTCCAGGAAACCAACATGCAGGGGTCTACCATTCCAGCAACCCTGAGGTGAACCAGCAGGCTCAATTTAAAGCCCTTTAAGGGAATTCCAGGGATGAGTAGATGACCTTTATCCTGATTTGTTGGCTCTATCTCTAGGACTATGTGTGTCTCTAAAATTGGTTAGGTCTCTAGAGACTTTGTGGAACTGTTGCTACTAACTACTCTTGTCTCAGGCCGGGCAGTGGGGAAGCTCCTGTTTGGCTGCCCACAGGCTGTGGTTTTTCCTGAAACTGCTTATTTTATTTTATTTTATTTTATTTTTATTTTTATTTTATTTTATTTTTACTTTTTTCAGTTCTGGGAAACAGACATGTAGGTCTAGTCTCTTGAACTGGCATCGGATAGCCTGTCATGGAGTCAGTCTGACCTATCCCTTCAAACTAAAATGTATGTTTTGATCCAATGCAGAAATGAGAGTTAGAATTAAAGCTGCCATTGTAAAAGTAACCTTTTCACCTGATGTAACAGTTTTTTTCTGAGATTTACTGCTGAATAAACTCACTTTTTCTAGTTTTCTCTTAATGTTTTGTTGGCTGGTTCAACTCAGCTGTTTTGGCCAAACTCCTCCCCAGGCCTAGTGATTCAGCCTTAAACTTTAAGCTTTTGACTGAATTTCTCTACTTGGCCTCAAAGTAACTCTAGCAATATGTTCTAATCTTATGCCCCTTTCTCATTCTCTGGCTCATTCTGTCTTTACCTGTGTCTAGCTTATTTTCTTTGCAAAGTGTCACTGTACAACTGTCCTAATAAAAACTGCCTCTTAACTCCACAAACTGAACTGCCTTGAACTCCACTCCACTGCATTGCCTCTCAGCTCACTGACTCAACTGAAGTGACTGTCTCTAGATCTGTGTGCCTTTGAGTGCTGGGATTAAAGGATTGTAACACCATGTACAACTAAACTTTTCTTTACCTGAAACTATTCTATGCCAGACTGGCCTTGAACTCAGATACCTCCTCGCCTGTCTCCTGGGATTAAAAGCATGTCTGCATCCCAGCTGGATTTTACAGACCTAGAAGGCTTTGTTCCCTTGCCAGAGCAAACATGTGCTGGATTAAAATTCTTCTACATGCATTCTCATAGTAGGGAGTGAAGATTCCCCAAATTTAAATTCCCTAAATAATGAGTCCATAAACTATCCTCAGGACCTGATTTACAAACTGATAGGAAAGTGAACTCATCAAAAATAGAACTCATCAAAATGATAGAAGATTGAACCGATCTGGGGACACAAAATTAAAATTTTACTATTTATACTTTGAAACACTGATGAAATTTGTGGGCCAAAATCTATGTAGAAAAAGTATATTTTAGTATCATCTTCCTTTGAATTCTTCAGAGAAAACCCATGTGAACTCAGTATCTTTGAATTGAGTGTTTTCAATACAACCCATTTAGTCTCTAAAAGGTCCCCTAATAACCAGGAAAAAGCTCTTGAAGTATTTGATATACTCAAGGAATTTGGTATCAGATTGTTTTTTTATAATATTAAAGAAAGTAAATACTACTTAGTTTATTTTTAAGTGGAAGCTTAAACTGGATCTGTAACTAAAATAATGAACATGCATTTCATCATGAGTATAATCTTTTAACTCTCCTCCTGCTAGTTGTGTATTAGTTAATACTGCAAATAGCTAATCATATAGCAATAGATATAATAATATATCTCAAATATAGACATCGTCCTCAACCTAATAATTGAGTGGGAAAAATGAGTGTGCTCTGAGAATATATAATACTCTAATGCTTCTAAAGTGATGCAGTGATATATAAATATAAAACTTATGAAAAATCCTTTAGTTTTAATAACAATGCCATTAATAGAGTGTAATCTTATCTTTAGTTCTTCAAATACACAGCAGGTCAGTTTTGTGTGATATGCTGTAAAATAGAGATTATGTTTTTCTACATGGCAGATGAAAATAAAGGGAAGATGAAGGCATGTCCATGAATGCACAAGTGGTTGGAGAGAGGAAGCAGAATTTTAGTGTATATACATAGTGTTGTCAATATCCAGCATATTGCTCCCTGACTGCTGCTGTTTGCAACATAGAAAACAAATCAAACTAACATCATACACTCATAATTGAGTGCCAGTATCTACCCAGTGTTATCTTTTACTCATAAATTATTTGCATTTTGATAATTCTTCCATTTGTTGCATACTAAGTATGGAAAATTACTGATCAGTTTTAGCCAATATTTCCTTTATTGATATTCCTACAAACATCTCATATATTGCTGAAATATTTGATACAGCTTTTTGGCATTAAATTGTTGTCTTAGTTTGGGTTTTACTACTGTGAGCAGACATTATGACCAAAGCAACTCTTATAAAAAAACAAAAACAAAAACAAAACAAAACAAAACATTTAATTGGAACTGGCTTACAGGTTCAGAGGTTGAGTCTATTATTTTTTTCACTTTTTTATTAAATATTTTCTTAATTACATTTCAAATTCTATCCCAAAAGTTCCCTATACCCTCCCCTGCCCTGCTCCTTTTCCCACCCACTCTGACTTCTTGGCCCTGGTGTTCCCCTGTATTGGGGCATATAAAGTTTGCAAGACCAAGGGGCCTCTCTTCCCAATGATGGCCAACTAGGCCATCTTCTGGTACATATGCAGCTAGAGATACGAGCTCTGGGGTACTGGTTAGTTCATATTGGTGTTCCACCTATAGGGTTGCAGACCCCTTCACCTCCTTGGGTACTTTCTCTAGCTCCTCCATTGGGGACCCTGTGTTCCATCCAATAGATGACTCTGAGTATCCACTTCTGTATTTGCCAGGCACTGGCATAGCCTCACTCAAGATAGCTATATCAGGGTCCTTTCAGCAAAATCTTGCTGGCCTATGCAATAGTGTCTGGGTTTGGTGGCTGATTATGGGATGGATCCCTGGGTAGGATAGTCTCTGGATGGTCTATCCTTTCATCTTAGCTCCAAAACTTGTCTCTGTAACTCCTTCCATGGGTGTTTTGTTCCCTATTCTAAGGAGTAATGAAGTATCCATGCTTTGGTCTTCATTCTTCTTGATTTTCTTGTGTTTTGTAAATTGTATCTTGGGTATTCTAAGTTTCTGGGCTAATATGCACTTATCAGTGAGTGCATATCAAGTGACTCTAGGGGTTCTGGTTAGTTCATATTGTTGCTCCACCCCTTCAGCTCTTTGGGTACTTTCTCTACCTTCTCCATTGGGGGCCCTGTGTTCCATCATATAGATGACTGTGAGCATTCACTTCTGTATTTGCCAGGCACTGGCATAACCTCATATGAGACAGCTATATCAGGGTCCTGAGCACAGAGCTGAGAGGTCCATATCTTTGTCTGCAAGCTGCTAAATGATACAGGCTTCCAGGCAACTAGGAAGAGGGTCTTAAACCCCACACCCACAGTGACATAACTATTCCAACAGAGCTACACCTTCTAAAAGTGCCATTCTCTGGATAGAGCATACACAAACCATCAAAATTGTTTTTGAATTTATGTTTGTGACCTCTTTTCTAAACCAAAGCTTTGTTCTTATGATTTTCAGCTTTGTATCAGTTTCTACTTAGTTCAAGTTCCAGATGGTCACCTCACTGTATATCCAGATGTATATATTGTCATTTATTTTGGAATGTTGGCTGATTTTATGTTAGTTTCTCCATTTTCTTTCACCAGTACTTTCCAAAATCTTATGTTTATGTAAACCTCCTTGCCAGCTAGCTTCAAATTCAATATCTTGAGTTTATTCCCACAGGTGAAGGATACAGGCTGATTTATTTTTATCTATCTTTTTATCTACAGGTGTTGGGTGTGATAGGGAAAGCTCAGGAAGGTGAGCGCACATGTGAAACCTCATTCCATCAGCAGACATGAAAGGATCCTTTGTAAACAACTTTTGTTTTCATTATTGTTATGACAAAAATATCAATCTAAGCATTCTACTTCCCAAACTCGTGAGCTATACTTTTAAACAAATTGCATTACAAAGATATTCACTAAAATGTATGCTTTAAAATGTTATTACCTGTACTTGCTGGAATTTAAGATTTTAATCTTTTTAAATGAATTCAAGATTTTGCTTTATCTTATATTGTAAGATTACATACTTTTTATTTTAAGATTATATGTTATAGACATTGTCTAATATAATATCTGTAATAACTGCATGGCATTTTTTATACCTTTAGAGATCAGCAAAATGCAGAACATTTAAATAACTTGGCAATAAGAGACAGAGAGTCTTTTGGATCAAGGGAAGAGTAGCTTTACAGTCTGGGCTTTTGTATTCAGCCATGATGGTTTAATTAGGTATGTAACTCTGAAAATTTACAGTTGAATTAAACTTGAGTCAGTTTTGATCTTTATCTCTTTACAGTGACATTTCTCTTGAACATTTAATATTATAGGTATCTAACTACATGAGATAATAACAGAGAGCCCACACCAATAAGACATTTTGGAGATTGCCTAAACTGTCCATAAGTTTTATCTTTAGGGATTTCTGCCATGACTTTAAAATTAATGCAATACTATCATGTGTTGTGTCTTTTTGTAAAAATAAATCATTTTAAAACTCTGTTATTTTTGCTTAAAAACAGTAAGTATTCTCACATTCTTTGACTTATTCTAATAGTTTTATAAAGTGAGAGGTAGAAGGACTTTATCCTACCTAGGTATGTTTGTAGGAATGTATCATCCAAGCATGCATGTACACACACTTCAACATATCTCTAGTTCACAGCATTCTCCATTTTGGCCCTTTCTCACAATTAATTTCTTCTACATTTCTATGGACTCCATATAATTATAATGACTTTCTTTCTTTCTTTCTTTCTTTCTTTCTTTCTTTCTTTCTTTCTTTCTTTCTTTCTTTCTGTGAAAGACTTATTTATTATTATATCTAAGTACACTGTAGCTGTCTTCAGATGCACCAGAAAAGAGCTTCAGATCACATTATGGATGGTTGTGAGCCATCATGTGGTTGCTGGGATTTGAACTCAGGACCTTCAGAAGAGCAGTTGGTGCTTTTAACCACTAAGCCATCTCTCCAGCCCTATAATGACTTTCTTGGTGTTCTTTAAATTCCCAAAGCAAAGTCAAACCTCATCTTATTTGCATTGACTGTGTTCTTTGCTAATATGATCTGTAACTCACTGTCATGACAAACTGTCCTTAGAAGGGCAAATGTTAGCTACAAGAAATGTCTCAACAGAAAATGAAATATAAGAATATTCCTTTGGAATTGCTTTCTTTCTTTCTAATACATTCTATGGCAAATCATGGGTAACTCTTTCTGATTAGCTAAGTCTAGGTCAAAATTTCGAGGCTTAGATGAAGAGCAGCTAGGAAAAAAATAGTTTCTTTTTTTTACTTTTAGAAAACTGGCTTTTACCTTTAGAAAAATAGAAAACATAAGAGAGGTCTTAAAAATAAACATTATAGTCAAAAATCAAGAAAAATTCTTATGCTGCTTTCTTTTTCCCATGATCTGAAATGGCAGTGATCCCTTTTAAGGATTCTTTGTTAATCTTTGTATAAAGGAACACCTCCATGTTCCAGGTAATATAATCCATCCCTCTGTAATCATAAAATTTTCAAAACTAAATTCAAATTAGCTGGCTGGTTGACTGAAATCTAATGAATTTCTTCCTGGAATGTTTGATGTGACCTTTTAACTGTCCTGTCAGGCTACTTAACCAGTTAGGAACACATCAATTTCACTGTAAAAATATGACTAATTATTCATATTTAGTTATTTTTGAGGTATGTCCTTAAGAGGAAGATTGTTTAAATCCACTGAAGATAGATTTTAATATTCACAATTTTCAGGCATTACAATATTAAATACCAATGGCATAAGAAATATAAATTCTACTGAGTACTACTTTTGATTTAAACCTATCACTTTTTCTTAGTGGAACCTATATATTCAGTTCCCACTAAGCACTGTGAACAAAGATAAAATTGCTGAAGTATTTATATCTGATCATATCATCATTTGCTCCTAAATACACTGTAAACTAATTTTTCATGTATTTTTTCATTGAGTACTATGATAAAGAAGTAGATACATGCAAAAATAAAAATCAATGTAAGAAATAATCTGTTTATGTTTTGGTTTATTCAGGTCTGTTCATTTTAATGTTAAGATGCCTCTTTGAACATTGATTTTTATAAATGGTTATATATATATATATATATATATATATATATATATATATATTCCAGAAAATATAATTTGTACTCTTTTATGCCCATTCTTTCCTTTTCTTCTCTCTCTCTCTCTCTCTCTCTCTCTCTTTGTTTCTTTTTTTATTGGGTATTTTCTTTATTTGCATTTCAAATGTTATCCCCTTTCCCAGTTTCCCTCCCTCCCAGAAACACCCTATCACATCCTCCCACCCCCTGCTTCTATGAGGGTGCTCCTCCACACACCCACCCATTCCTACTTACCTCCCTGCCCTCAATTCCCCTACAATGGGGCATCTCTCGAGCCTTCATAGGTCTAAGGACCTCTCCTTCCATTGATGCCTGACAAGGCCATCCTCTGCTACATATGAATCTGGAGCCATGTATATTCCTCTGTTGATGGCTTAGTCCAGGAGTTCTGGTGGATCTGGTTGGTTGCTATTGTTGTTCTTATTATGAGGTTGGAAACCCCTTCAACTCCTTTAGTCCTTTCTCTAAATCCTCCATTATGGACCTGGCTCTCAGTCTAATGGTTGGCTGCTAACATCCACCTCTCTATTTGTGAAGCTCTGGCAGGGCATCTCAGGAGATAGCCATATCAGGCTCCTTTCAGCATGCACTTCTTACCCTCCACAGTAGTAACTATATATGGGATGAATCTCCAGATGGGACAGTTTCTGGGTGGCCTCTCTGTTAGTCTCTGCTCTACACTTAATCTCCATATTTGCTCCTGTGAGCATTTTGTTCTCCTTCTAAGAAGGACTGAAGCACCCACACTTTGGTCTTACTTCTTACTTAGCTTCATGTGGTCTGTGAATTGTAATCCTGGTTATTTGGAGCTTTTGGGCTAATATCCACTTATCAATGAGTACATAGCATGTGTTTTCTTTTGAGATTGGGTTACCTCACTCAGGATGAAATTTTCTAGTTCTATCCATTTGCCTAAGAATTTCATGAATTCATCATTTTTAATAGCTGAGTAGTACTCCATCGTGTAAATGTACCACATTTTCTGTATCCATTCCTCTGTTGAGGGACATCTGGGTTCTTTCCAGCTCCTGATTATTATAATTAAGGCTGCTATGAACATAGTGGAGCATGTGTCCTTATTACATGTTGGAGTGTCTTCTGGGTATATTCCCAGGAGTGGTATAGCTGTGTCTTCAGATAGTACTGTCTAATTTTCTGAGGAACTGCCAAACTGATTTCCAGACTGTCAGTACCAGCTTGCAATTCCATCAGCAATGGAAGAGTTTTCCTATCTCTCCACATGCTTTCTTAGATGTAAAAGAAGGACTAGCAATCGAGTATTAATATACTCAATTAATTTCACTTATAATTGTGTTTATAGATTTTAACCTTGACAAAAGTTATCAACAGATATGTAAAGTTATCATTTACAAATAGCTATCTTCAAATAATTTAAGGTTTAAAGAACAGGGATGCAAAACAAACCAATTTTGCACATGACTCTTACCAGTGCAGATACAATAATCTACAAGAGTAGTGTTGAATGCTCTGAAAATTGTCTTCACACGGGAAGCTTTGTGAGGGAAGAATTATGTACCATATTGTGAATATAAATGTGGATTATTTTTACCATAAATGCAGACATAGTTTACTACCGGGAAGTAATCGGAAACATCTCTAAAATACCATTACCTCAATCTATATTTTTTTATTCATACCCATTTTGTCAAATGTATATTGAACAGTATTGTGCACTATTTTCTGAACACTGCAAAGTAGTTCTTTGAACATAGGAAATCAATTTAATTGCAACAATAAACTTGCCATTTACCATCTTAAATAACCAGCAATTTGAAAATTATTACATCATTTACAATATAGTTTGACTTCTAAGTTCTACACTGAGAGAAACTAATTTAATTGAGGCTGCAAAGATAAGGATGACAGTGACATATTTTTTTATTTTTCACTTTTATTACTTACACACATTTTATTTGCATTTCTAGTAGTAGTCAACATTTTTATAAAAATTTACACCTTTCAAAATTCCAAAAATGTTATAGAGTTCTTTTTTAAAAAAGATAAATATAGAACTTATAAAATATTTCCAATCCTCTGTTTTCCCTTAGAATAATGAAATCTTTTTTTAAACAATATTTTTTATAACAAAAAAACCAAATAATTAAAAAGTTATCAATAATCCTAACGGTATATTCCAAAACCTATTTGAATTCAGACTAATCACTTTAGACCAGCATATCCTATGTTCATACTCAACCATCATCCTTAACATAAATATTTTCACATATTTATCTAAGTCATGGACAGATTAAAAACCATCCCATATATTCTAAAGTTCTTGACTGAACAGGTATCCTCAGACTAATGACTGGAATATTTGCTCTTTTCCTGCTCTGTAACATGTAACCACAACACCCACTGTAAGGAAAATGTACACTTAGACATGTAGCATAACATGTGGAGTTCTTCGCCATGCTCATGAAGAATCTAGACTGGAGCCTTGAGCCAATGACCTTCCTTTTCTGTGTATTCCTTTCTGAAAAAGGTATGTAATCCCTTGTTCACTCCAAATAAGGTGTGTTCATTCACAAACATCATTAAATAAAGCAATATGGATAATATAATAAAACAAGTAAAGATCTTCTCAGTGAGCCGCTTCATGGTGGATCACTGTAGGGGAGGTGTTCGATTAGAGAGCTGCACCTAAGACTCCCAAGGAAGTTTCTCCCCTACAGCCTTTTGAGTTAATGGGCCCTCACCCAAATTAGACTGAATTTTGCTTTCCTGGCCAACCTTCCCATCACTTCCAGGAGCATAGACACACCAAGGGGAAAGGGTGACCTCAGACTCCTGGTTTCTGACTTAATCTCCTGACTTCTCCTCACCATGGTATACCAGAGGCATCTGGGATCCCAGAGAGGAGACCAGGAATCACTATGGACTCCCCATTTCAGACTTTGCACTGCCTCCTCCTGGCAGCTTGTTAGCTGGAGCCAGGGTACCCCCAGCAGAGAAGTAGAATGCAGTATGACAATAATTCAACTTAAAAATGGGCTACAAAACTAAACAGGGATTTAACAGAGGAATCTCAGATTGCCATGAGGCACTTAAAGAAATGTTCCACATCCTCAGTTATCAAGGAAATGAAAATCAAAAGGATGCTATGATTCTGTATTATACTTGTCAGACTGGCTGAGATGAAAAACTCCAGGGACAGCACATGCTGGAGAGGATGGGGAACAAGGGGAAACTTCTCCACTGATGGTGGGAGTACAAACTTGTATAACGACTTGTTAAGTTAATGAAATTATAAATTTGTTCTATGACAGTATTAATGAGGGCTTATATTGGTGAATTCGAACTTGCTAAATAAATGATATATTTTGCAAGCAAATAATAAAAGGTATGACATTTCTAACAATATCTCATAAATAAAAAAATACAGAATTTATTCCTCATATTGAAACAGTGTAGCTAAGAAGGAAGTTATATGTGTAGTAAAAACAGTCAATATTTAGACAAAAAGTACTTTTTCTATTCATGAAGAATGTAGCAGAATTATAGGTCTGCCAAAAAGGTTTTGTGATGCTTTTCTCAGTATTCTACCCCATAGCAGTCTACAATTGTTAAATCTTTTCTCTCTTATCTACTTAACCCTGGAAGGCATTGTACTTTGTTAGTCATGATTCCTGTGTGAGCATTGACTCCTGGGGAGAGGTGTCTTCTGCCAGATGTTAAAAATACTCTGATGTTTTGAGTAGTCATAAAATTTTCTGTGTGCTTGATGAGTATAATCAGTGGAAGATCTTATTTTCCATATTCCTTTTTGCTTCTTGAAGGTAGATTATCTTTTCTAAAATGATTGTTGATGAAAATAAATGTTGTAAGGTGTGACAGTGAAATTATTGTCTAACTGAGCCATAATATTAAAGTGAGTCTATAGTATGTTTTCATTGAGATATTTTCTTGAAATCTTTAGATTAAATGCTGTCTTGAACATATCTTTGGATTTGTTCACTTTATATAACTCCTATTAGAATTATACTCACATTTCTGTAAATATTTCTAATTCATAAATTTTTATTTTTTCATTTGCTTATTTATTAATATATCCAGTGTACATGAAGTGATAACTTAGTATTTCCCAGTTTATGGTAACATTTCTTCTCCTTTGTGATGTCATTTTATAGATTAAAAAGCAAAAAGTAAAATACAGTATTCAAAATGTACCAAGTGATTTTTTGATTTTTAGAAGTTATTAAAAATCTTGCAATAGGCTAAAAATCAAGAAGCTCAACTGATTTTCAGTATAGGTTCAATATACCTAATGCCTCAGTGTAAGAGGTATATCACACAGAACTAGTTTAGAAAACAGAAACAGATATACCTGTTTGGATTAATTCATGAGAATTTTGTGTGCTTGATGCCAACATAGAGGAGAATGTAGAAATACACGTTTTAATGGAAAACCATTATTTTATGAACATTTGTGAAAATTTAAATAAAAGAAAGTATTTTGTAAAAAAAATTGTTACAGTATAATAACTTTTGTTTTATACCAGTATTACAATGGTCTCTGGAAAGATTAAAAACTAATAGAAAAATCTCTCATATCTGCTTTAAAATTAAACAAAAAAGCAATTCAAAAGAATGCTTTACTCTAAAAATTGTATTCAAATAAAATTCCTAAAAGAAATGTAAACTCAGTAGTGAAATGATAATTATTGTCATTAAAACAATGAGGGGCTATAGAGAGGGCTCAGTAGTTAGGAGCATTTGCTCCGCATCCAGAGGACATGTGTTTGAACCCAGCACATACATGACAGCTCATCACTATCTTTACCTCCAGTGTAAGGAAATATAACACTCTCTTCTTGCCTCTATGGACACCAGGCACAAGTGTTGTATGGGTATGGGTGCAGGCAAACACTCATACATATAAAGTAAAACAACATCAGCAAGGTTTTATCATTAAAAACGGCTTTTAACCTTAAAAACAAGGAGAATGTAAAGAACAACTCAGGTTGTTTCTGTTTAACTATTGGTTACTTATCATCAAAATGAAGCAAATAGGTAAAGAAGAAAAACACAAAATACATCTAAACTTAAAAATTTATAATCAGTTTAACAATAAATTTAATTATACAAATATAAAATATTTAAGTTATAATTTAAAATAGCAGTGAATGCAGATTGAACTAAAGTAACCCATTAACAAGATGTATACAAAATTGTAAATATCTGTGGTGCAGAAATTAAATCCAAGCACTGGTGGATATTAGACAAGTACTGTTTCTCTGAGCTCAGTGCCCAGCCAATACATATTTTTCAATGTAACTAACTAAAAGCCAAATAATAAGATATAAACAACACTCACTAGAAGACAGAAATTTTTGCCTTTCTGAAAATTCCCAAATCCAAGTTATTTTATATTGATTAAATTAATGAAGAAAAGACACAGAAATATCAAATATTAATACAAAACCACTGACGATTGTGAAAATGACAGAAATTCCAAGTCACGACAGAGTCACTTATTTTTAAATTATCTATTTCTTCCCTGTTTTAAGGTTTAATAAGTGGGCAAAACCAGAGCAAACAAAAGAGATCTGGTGTCATAGTTTATGTCATGGCTGAGTCAAAGGCAGTTACAGGACAGTTTTAGATTTAGAAACCAGCAAAATCC
The DNA here is from genome assembly GCA_902729485.2 of Mus minutoides. Taxonomy (NCBI): domain Eukaryota; kingdom Metazoa; phylum Chordata; class Mammalia; order Rodentia; family Muridae; genus Mus; species Mus minutoides. The sequence continues at coordinate 1,249,103 of LR749515.1, read as the reverse complement.
TCCCTGTAAAACCTGAATTGCTGTCACTCAATGAAATAATGCATCTAGATAGAATTTTGATGTGTCACAGATTTTGGTGGGGAAATAACAGAAAATTTACTAAATGGCTCTGAGAAAATTGTTAGCAATATAAAAGAAATACAAAAATTCGCAACTGATCAAAATGTAGAGAATAATGGAGCAAGGTATGCTAGCTCCGGTGTCGAACATCTACAACACAATCTGTACTTCCAAGGCCCAGGGAATATTCTAGAAGAGAGAAGAAAAAATTTTAACAGCCAAGGGAACAGTACATCTCTTATGAGATAGCATCTATATGTGGCAAGGAGTTGTACCCATAAATTCTTTTTTTTTTTTTATTAGATATTTTCTTTATTTACACATCAAATGTTATTCCCTTTCCTGATTTCCCCTCTAAAAACCCCCTAACCCATCCCCTCCCCCTGCTCACCAATCCACCCACCCACCCACTACTACATCCTGGCCCTGGTATTCTCCTATACTGGGGCATAGAACCTTCACAGGACCAAGGTAAAAGACTCTCCTCCCATTGAGAGGAACTAGGCCATCCTCTGTTATATATGCAGCTGGAGCCATGAGTCCCACCATGTGTTTCCTTGGATGGTGGTTTAGTCCCAGGGAGCTCTGGGGGGTACTGGTTAGTTCATATGGTTGTTCCTCCTATGGGGCAACAAACCTCTTCAGCTCTTTGGGTCCTTTCTCTAGCTCCTTCATTGTAGACCCTGTGCTCAGTCCAATGGATGGCGATGAGCATTCATTTCTGTATTTGTTAGGCACTGGCAGAGCCTCTCAGGAGACAGCTATATCAGGCTCCTTCAGCAAGCTCTTGTTGGCATCCACAATAGTGCCTGGGTTTGGTGGTTGTATATGGGATGTATCCCTAGGTGGGGCAGTCTCTGGATGGCCATTCCTTCAGTCTGCTCTATCCTTTGTCTCTGTAACTCCTTCCATAGGTATTTTGTTCCCCATTCTAAGAAGGATCGAAGTATCCACACTTGTTTTCCTTCTTCTTGAGTTTCGCAAATTGTATCTTGGGTATTCCAATCTTCTGGGCTAATATCCACTTGTCATTGAGTGCATACCATGTGTATTCTTTTGTGATTGGGTTACTTCACTCAAGATGAAATTTTCTATTTCCATCTTTTTGCCTAAGAATTTCATAAATTCATTGGTTTTAATAGCTGAGTAATACTCCATTGTGTAAATGTACCACATTTTCTGTATTTATTCCTCTGTTTAGGGACATCTGGATTTTTTTTTTTTTAAGTTTCTAGCTATTATGAATAAGGCTGCTACAAAGATAGTGGAGAATGTGTCCTGTGGTATAGTGGAGCATTATTTTGGGTTTATACCCAGGTGTGGTTTAGCTGTATCTTCAGGAAAAATTGTTTTCAATTTTCTAAGAATTCATCAGAATCCTTAACCATCGTTCACTCTGCTATACAGCTCACTAAAAATATCTTGCCTTTCAGACTTTCAGCCTCATCTTCACAAATTCCAGATGACTATGCTCACCTGAAATTTCTTGATCACAAGATGCTTCCAGATCATACTGCAGATCGAGTACATATGGGGAGACAGAAGAGAGTTAGGAATTACTCTTGTTTATATCTGCATTCCTTGTAATAAAATTCTTGCAAGCTGAATCCCAGAACACATCAAAATCATCATTCACCATGATCAAGTAGCCTTCATCCCAGGGATGCAAGATTCAATCAATATCAAAGTCCATTAACATAATCCACTCTATGAACAAACTCAAAGAAAAAAAATCATATGATCATCTTTTTAGATGCAAAAAAGCATTTGACAAAATACAACAGCCCTTCATGTTAAAAGCATTGGAAACATCAGGATTTCAAGGCCCATACCTAAACATAATTAAAGCAATTTACAGTCCATCCAACAGCCAATATTAAATTAAATTGATGGATACTTGAAGCAACCCCCACTAAAACTGGGGACAAGACAAGGATGGCCACTCTCCCCATATCTATTCACTATAGTACTCTAAGTGCTAGCTAGAACAATAAGACAACAAAAAGAGATAAAGGGGAAAAATTGGCAAAGAAAAAATAAAGTTATCACTATTTGCAGATGATATGATAGTGTACATAAGCAACCAAAAAAAAAAAAATCTGCCAGAGATCTTCTCCAGCTGAAAAACAACTTCCACAAAGTGGCCATATACAAAATTAACTCAAATAAATCAGTATAATTTTCTTATACAAAGGATAAACAGGCTAAGAAAAAATTAGAGAAACAACTTCCTTCACAAGAGCCACAAATATATAAAATTATTTTGGGGTAAATCTAACCAAACAAGTGAAAGTTTTGTATGACAATAACTTCAAGTCTCTCCAGAAAGTAAGGATGATAGAAAATGGAGAGATCTCTCATGCTCATATGTTGGCAGAATTAACAGTAAAAATGGCAATGCTACCAAAGGCAATCTTCTGACTCAACACAATCGCCATTAAAATCCCAACAAAATTCTTCAAAGTTACAGAAGGAACAAGTCTCAACAATTCTTAACAATAAAAGAACTTCTGGGGGAATCACCATCCCTGACCTCAAGTATTACAACAGAGCAATAGTGATAAAAACCTGTCTTATATTGGTACAGAGACAGACAGGTTCATCAAAGGAATAGAATTGAAGACCCAGAAATAAAACTACACACTTATAACACTTGATCTTTGACAAAGAATCCAAAAATATACAATGAAAAAAGAAAGCATCTTCAATAAATTGTGCTTGTCTAAGTGGGTGTCTGTATGTAGAAAAATGAAAATAGACCCATATTTGTCACCTTGCACAAAGCTCAAGTCTAAGTAGATCAAGGACTTTAATATAAAACCAGATACACTGAATCTAATAGAAGACAAAGTGAGAAAGAGCATGGGATTCATTGGTATCAGGGGGTGGGGGGTGGGAGAGATTTCTTAAACAGAACTCTAATGGCTCACGCTCTGAGATCAAGAATTGATAAATGGGAATCATAAAACTGGAAAGCTTCTATAAGGCAAAGGTCAATAGGACAAATCAGCAACCTACATATGGGGGAAAAAAAAAAAAAACTTCACTAACCCCACATCCAATAGAGGGATAATATCCAAAATATATAAAGAACTCAAGAACTTAATCAACACAAAAACAAACAACCCAATCAATTAATGGGGTATAGAACTAAACTGAGAACTCACAACTGAGGAATATCGAATGGCTGAGAAGCACCTAAAGAAATGTTGAAAGTCCTTAGTGATCAGAGAAATGCCAGTCAAAACGACCCTGAGATTCAACCTTACACCTATCAGAATGGCTAACATCAAATCCACAGGAGACCAAGCATGTTGGAGAGGATGTGGAGAAAGTAGAACACTCCTCCATTGCTGGTGGGATTGTAAACTGTTACAACCACTCTGGAAATCAATCTGGATGTTCCTCAGAAAATTGGAAATAGATCTACCTGAAGACCCAGCTATACCACTCCTGGGAATATACCCAAAAGATGTTCCACCATACCACAGTAGCTATGTTCCACTATGTTCATAGAGGCCTTATTTGTAATATCCAGAAGCTGGAAACAACCTAGATGTCCCACGGCAGAAGAATGGTAAAGAAAATGTGGTTCATTTACACAATGAATTACTACTCAGCTATTAAGAACAAGGACATGCTGAATTTTGCAGGCAAATGGATAGAACCAGAAAATATCATCCAGAATGAGGTAACTCAGACACAAAGGGCATACATGGTAATGTACGCACTAATAAGTAGTATTAGTCAAAAAAAAAAAAAATACAGAAGACCCAAGATACAGTCCACAGAACTCAAAAAGTTCACCAAGCTGAAGTGCCCAAGTGAGGATGCCTCAGTCTCACTTGGGACAGAGAAGAAAGCAATCACAATTGGGAAGGGAGGGAAGGACCTGGGAGGGGAAGTGGACAAGGTGGGGGAGAAGTCATAGAGGGAGAGAAACCTGACCTGGTATTTGGTGAGGGAAAAGGACTGAAGCCCTGAGGGCCAGCTGAAAGAATGTAAACAGGCAACCTCAGAAAATAGGAGTTTGGGGGATTTCCCTCCAGAATGCATCAGAGACCTGGGAGGTGAGGTACTCCCAGGACTCAAAATAAGGGACATAAGATGAAATGCCCAACAGTAGGTAGAGGGAATTTATACAACCCACCTCCAGCAGGAAGACAGGACATCAAGTGTGGGATGGGGTTGCCATCCCACAATCACATCTCTGGCCCATAATTGTTCCTTTCTGAAATAATTACAGGGATGAAAATAGAGAGGAGCCTTAGGAAAAGAAGGTCCAGCTACAGGCACAAACTAGGATCCAGCTCAAGGGGAGGTTCCAAGGCCTCATACTATCACTGAAAGACCCAACAAGCAACTGAAAGAGTCAGATGCAGATATTTGCACCAAACAAATGGACAGAAGCAGCAGACCCTTGTTGAATTAGGGTAGGCTTAAAGAAGCTGAGGATAAGGGCAATCCTGTAGTAGGATGAGGATTCTCAATTAATCTTGACCCCCAAGATCTCTCAAACACTGGGCCCCCCAAAAGACAGCATATACTAGCTGATATGAGACCCCCAAACACACATACAGTAGAGGACTTCCAGGTCTATGTTCATTCAGAGATCATGCACCTAACCCTCAAGATAAGGGAGGCCCCAGGGAGTTTAGAGGTCAGGTTGGGTGGGAGTTAGGGGATGGGTTCATCCATGTAGAGGTGGGGTCGGGTAGGGAGGATGTGTGGGATGTGGAGCAGAAGGTGAGTGGATGGTGGGGGCCAGGGAATAGACTATGGAGTGTAAAAGATAAGTTTAATTTTTTTAATTAAAAAAAAAAAAAAGGATTCTCAACAGAGAAATCTCAAGTGGTTGAGAAAATGTCCAACATCCTTAGTAATCAGAGAAATACTGTTCAAAAGTCCTTTGAAATTCCATCTTATACATGTGAGAATGGCTAATATCATTAATATAAGTGATAGCAAGGTAAACAGTCTTTCATTGCTGATGTTAGTGAAAACATGTATGGTCTCTATGGAAATCAATATGGTGGTTCCTTGCGGTGCGCCTCCCTGCCTCCGCCGTCGACCAGCAAAAAAGTCACTCCACCACCGGGATCTTCTCAGTCAGCTTTATTCAGGAGCACCTTGCTTGTAGATTCCCGGGACCCAGAAAAGCAGCAGAGCTGCTGCTTTTATACACTCCCAGGGAAGGGGGAGGGGTGTCATAGTGGTTGCTGATTGGTGCACCAAGCCACACCTCATTTGCATGTGGCCCATTCATTGGTGCCACAAGCCACAGCCATTAGCATATTTTCCCTTCATTGGTACTACAAGCAGTGCCTCATTAGCATATTTTCCCTTCGGGAGGGGCTACTGCCTGAGGAGGGCCTGAAGAGGGAGCCCGGGTTTTCCCGAGCTACTGCCGTTCCTAAGCAACTGCCATTCCTGAGCAACTGCCATTCCAGAGCAACTGCAATTCCTGAACAACTGCCATTCCGGAGCAACTGCCATTCCTGAGCAACTGCCGCTCCCTACAGTTCCTCAGAATGTTGTAAATAAAGCTACCTTAAGACCCAGCTATACTACTCTTGGTAATACAGCCAAAGGATGCTCCATGTTACACAAGGATGCTTGTTAAGCTGTGTTATTGTGGTTTTATTCATAATAGCAAGAAAATGGAAACAATTCAAATGTCCTTCAATGGAAGAATATGTAAGTAAAATGTAGTGAACTTAACACAGAATTATTACTCAGCTGTTGAGCATTTGGACCATGTCAAGGTCAGAGGAATTGGTAAGGTTGAGCATGCTCAAACCCCAGGGAGCCTCAGAATTGAGAATGGCAGGTATGGAGTCAGCTCCCATTCAAACTACCTGATGATCTGGAACATGAAACCATAACACCCCACTGAGAGGACCCCAACAACTGGTCATGTAGCATGGAAACATGGAGTTATCCATGCAAATGAGGTATCTAGATAAGCTCTAAGCTTTTCTCCAATGAGCTTCCCAACCTGGCCATTCCTTCCTGCAAAAGGTATTTAATCCCTAGATCCCCCTGAGTGAGGTGTATGCATTTACATCCACAACCTAATAAAACATTTTGGACAAGCAAGGATCATCTCCTTCATCAAGGGTCACCACAGATGCAAGGGGAGGGAGAGCTTTGACATAAAGAGCCATGCCTACATCTCCCAGAGAAGACCTTCTCTCTTTTAGCCCCTTCATACTCTCAGCACTCACTTGGAAACAAACCTGATTCTGTCCCCATCCTGGACTCAGCCACCTCCTTCCTGCCTAGCACTCAGACACCCAGAAGGGAAGCATAGACCCGAGGATCCCAGTTCCCAATCCCCAGCTGTACAGAAGTGTCTCAGACTCCAATATTTCTCATCTGAGGAAACACAGGCTAGGACCCCTATTTTGGACTGTGTTCTGCCTTTCCTCAATGGCTTGCAGGCAGCAAGGCAGACAGGCAGCCCAACACTCAGCTGTTTAAAAAAATGACATTATGAAGCTTGTAGGCAAAGGGTGTTACATAGAAAAAAAAATCATTCCAAGTGAGTTTACTCAGTTTCAGAAATACAAATATTCACATATTTACTTGTAAGTGTATATTAGGTGTTAACTAAATAATAATCAAGCTACAGTCCATATACATAGAGGCTATGTAAATATGAGGGCTGTAGTGGGGATTCTTGAGCCTCACTGGAAAGGGCAAATAGAATAAATAACATTGTAGATGGACTGGAGGCAGCTGGATTTGAGAGTGATAATGTTTAGGCAGGTAGAGGAGGGATGGAGGAAAAGAATGTGAGGAGAAACAGCTGGAATTGGGGAGTACTGGGGTTGGGATTTGCCTTGGTGGTGGAAACTTCCTGAAATCCATGAAGGTGAACCTAGTGTAGATTCTTAGTTATGGGGGATATGGAGTCTGAACTGGCCATCTGTTTTAGACAGGCAAAGCTTCCACTGATGAGGCTGGATGACATTGCTGTGAGTTGTTATATGGCTATGGGGATCAGTAGAGATCCCTAACCAAGTCATGCTAATGCCAGGACTGAAAAGAGCACTCTGAAAAGTGATAGCAGGGCCAGGTGCTGAGGACAACATCCATAAGGCTCACTAAACACAAGGAGTTCCAGACTGTGCCTGCACAGATCCTTTACCTGATCTTCTAGGCTCTTTGGCAGGAGAAAGCACTCTACAGGCTAAGGAAAAAGAAACCTGGACACAAACCCAGCCACAAAACCATCTACTTAAAATGTGTCCTGAGGCAATGTTGGTGAAGAATTTGTCAGAGGGCCCCACCAATGTTTGCTTTAACTTGAAGTCCACAACAGGAAAGAGAGCCCATGCCCTACCTGGATGGCCAGGAACCAGAGACTGGATAGGCCAGAGACCTACAGTAGAACCAAACTCGACTGGCATAAAGGAGAGAGAGAGAGAGAGAGAGAGAGAGAGAGAGAGAGAGAGAGAGAGAGAGAGAGATTGATTATTCCTATCATCATAAAATCATGTCTTGTCCAGTCATCATTGGTGAGGCTTCTCCCAGGAGCAGATGGGAGAGCAGCTACAGAGATCCAGAGCCACACACTATAGCAAGAGACTAAGTTGAAGATATCTGTCAGGTCTCTCTCCTTGGAGATCAGGGAACAGTGCAGAAGAGGTGGAAGAAAGACTGTAGTAGTCAGAGAGCATGGAGGAAATGAAGCAAGCATGTTTCATTGAGTCAACTAAGCAGGCTTCTCAGGCACTTACAGAGATGGAAGAGGCAAGCATAGGGCCTGGAAAAGTCTTACCCATGACCTCTGACTATATGCTATGGCTGTTAGCTAAGTGTTTTTGTGTACTCCTAAGAGGGGGAGCAGGTGTATCTCTAACTCTTCAGCTTCCTCTTCAGTGGTTTCTCCCCCTTCTATTTGGTTGCCTTGTCCAGCCTTGAAAGGAGGAACACTTTTGCCTTGCCTTCTTTTTGAAAATTATTTTATGTACTTTCTCATAGGTAATAGTCCTATACACATTGTTTTCCATGCTGGTGTCCTCCCCCCCCCCGTGGGGGGCAGGGGAGGTGGGGACGAAATGTATCTAAAAGTCCATGCTTTCTCAGTTTTTGTTATTGGGAAAAGGTAGAATCCTAAAGAGTTGGGTCCTGGTAGGAGTTCTTTTAGTCATTTAGTGACAAATGACTAAAGAGAAAATCCTTTCTCTTTCTTTCTTGTACTCCTGTGCCAAATGAGTGATGATTTTGCATATCATATTCTCAGAATAAGTACAAATACAAAAGAAATAAAAGCAAACCATCATATACTAGAACTACAAAAACTGTGAAATCATGTAACCCTTTTCTCATTCTTAAGGTGGTCATCTCACGCATATTCTTTCATTATACTGGGAATTTAACTAATATAGTTGCCTTTAGGTTTAATAATTTATCATAGACTTTAGGGACATTCAGTGATGGCTTCTATTTGATATCAAGGTGGACTCAGCAATGGTGATCCACTGGAAGATACAGAAATACAAGTGGTTTTATAATTTAATAATGTCAGACATGTTTATGCAATTGTGCAATTAAGTTATTAGATAGTTTATTACTAAAGAAGTGAAGTTAGCATGAGGAGAGACAAGCAGCTTTGAGGAGAATCACTTGTATAAGGCAGTTTTAACCAAATGTATCATGAGGTATAGATTAGACAGGGTGAAAAGTGCTGAAATCCTAAGCAAGATATGAGGACCTCAGCAAGGTGCAGAAGGTGAGTCATTTCCAGTATTTCTTGAGAACTACCAATAGCTTGCAAATGGAGGAAAGTCATGATCATATCTGCCTTCATAATGTAGAAATGAAGGGGGGGGGTCTGAAGATAACTGGTGAAAACAGTAGGAAGCAATATGATATCTTTTTATGTAAACATTTATTACAAGATAAGATAGATCAGGAGAGACTGTGATAAAGGACGGATGACTCAGAGGTTAACACTAGCAGAGGCCACTGGTTTGGTTCCAAGGGTTCACCTGGATGCTCATTGCTGCATACAATCCCAAATTCAGGGTATTCAATGCACTCTTCTGGACAATCAGGCTCCTGCATGAGTGTGGAATGTGTATATTCATGTCGACTCACAACATATACATAAATAAAAATAAACTGATAAATATTTATAGCAAGTACTCAGCACTTGAACACTGAAGAGAAAAGTGATGATCGCCTGCATGGTTTACTCTGCTCGTCGACTTAATCTTCTAGCACTTTCCCTGACATATGCATGCTCCATTGTCTGGTACCTACAGGCCATGGTGTGTGTTTGCAAATAGTTTACAACCCTTAACACACTAGCTGCTCAATAATTTCATCATTGATTTGTTGTGGTTGGTACATAGAGTTAAGAATAAGGCATAGGGCCATGCATGAGTCTTTTTTTTTTCTTGTCTCTGTGTGAAGTTAATTGAACCATGTAGAATTTCAGCTTGCTACTTGGCCTTAGAAAACCCTTTTTATCATCTCAGCAGGAAACTCATTTTAAGCTTTTTAAACGCACTTCCATGGTTTTGATGTGATTATCATTATCCTAATCATTATTATTATCCCTCATTAGGTTTCTGGAGTACAAGGGCATACCACCTAAAGATAGGAAGTTTTAAAATAACCTTCACCACTTTTTTCGTTCAACAATTATAACAAATAATGAATCTCAAGGGTCTCTGTGTTGTCTGGGTTAAAGTGCTTAGGTGCTTTGGTTAACAGTTGCCTTATTATATGAATAAGTGTTGATACCCTTAAGCCACCATGATGAGGTAGCTGTTTTGGAAATGTTTATATTATTGAACATGTTATGAAAGGGTAGATACCTGTCAACTTAAAGCCTTGTTCTACATCACTCAACTGCTTTATTGTACAAGAATCAGATATTTAAACAACTTCATCCACCCTATTCAGGAAAATGAGGAGAATATAGCATCCTTTTAAACCTCTTCACCTTAAAATCTCTCTTTGCCAATCTAGACTGCATGTTGCCACAAACATAATTTCTTTGAGGCATAGTTGTGTGCATGTTTCCTCCAGTAGTCCAGAAAATTCTGATAGTCCCATTCAGCCAATAGAAGAATCTCAGAATTTTCTCAGTCAAGGGGCTACATGGCAGGTCTCTGTCAGGAATTACCTGAGGTATAAATATAGCAGTGGACAGGTGTGATTCATAAGAGTGCATGGATGCTAACCATTAGCAAGCATAAAATGATGTGTAGTGTTATAAATGCTTCAAATAGAACCAGGCTACCCAAAGATACAGACACAGATCAATGAAGAGGGAAAATTGAGTTGAGTCCGAAAGCTGTCAAGAAAAGAATAAAGCAAAGACCATTCTGAAGTAAGAAATACCAAAGGTCTTTTTGTGGAATAATTTTTCTAAAACCAGGAAAGCAGATAGAGTATTCTTGTTTAAGACTATCCTACCAGAGTTCAATTCTTACTCTGCAGAAAAATATGAGCCCCAAATTATAAAGTTCCCTTGTTTCTCAAGTATGCTATACATTTTGGTTTTTCATGAGCATCTTCCCTTACAGTACCTATGCAATGAATTTGGCCTCTACACTGAGAAGGCCCTTTTTTCTTCAGAATCCAACATAACATGAAACCCCTCATGTGGCTATAGAGGATGTTTGAACTTAATTTTTTTAGTGGGCTCTAAGAGAATGTATGAGTGCTTGTGAGTTTGGCAGAGACCTTCCCTTGTTTTCTGGAATGTTGTCTCAGTTGAAAAATAGCACAGTCAGATATTTGTGTGCTTTTTCCAATGGCAAGGATACCATAGCCCTCATGAGAATGTTGAGGCAATAGAACACACCAATGAGGATGAAAACTTGGGAAACATTTATTTATAAAGTATGGAAGCATCAGACTTATCACTATAAATAGCAAAAATACAAAAATCCCTCTATTGTCATAGATTTACAGAAAATATCAATGATAAGCTTTATTTTTAATAGACTATGATTTAATAAAAATTTAATGTTAATATGCTGCTTATGATGTTTTAATCTTGTGTAGTTTTAGTACATAAACTGTGTTTCTCCAATTTTATTTTGAAATAACTAAACAATGGATGTTGAGTTGTAAAATTTTCTGGATGTGCATATAAAATGTTGATCAGTGATAGTTTACCTAGTCATCTAGGATGCCATTGCAAGGATCACAGAAATCAGTGTTTAAGTTTTATTTTAAGACATTCTTTTTCTATTTTCTAACATGATTATTAATATATCTATGGAGCCTTGACTGGTTTAATAAGTACCAACAGTTTACTATGTGTCAAAACCTGTAATGTTCCCTGGAGGCACAAAAGCATGATAGTGAGCATCTATATTTATTTTAATAAATAGCGAAGGCTTTCACTTTAAGAATAAAAATTTTTTCTTCATTATAACCCGTCATTTATGTTACCTATTCATTCATTTATTGGTAGGAGATGATAAAGTTAATGTTATGGTTGTTAAGTTTTAGTGCAAAGCAGAAGGAGAAAATTTATTCAACATGGCCACCTTGGGAAAAGAGAAAAAAGAAATTTAGTGAATTCACCAAGTCCATCTTCAGGATTCCTGAAGAGAGAGATTAAACTTTAAATAGAGTTAATGATATGTCTATCTAAGAAGCCTCAGACAGGGTGTGACCCCACCCACTACTGATCCATAATTATCTGAGCTTCAGTCTCATCCTGTAAAACGGTCTGAGAATTGTTAAAATTGTGCAGAATCTCTTTCTGGGAGACAATTTCCCCATTTGATTGATACCTTTTTATTTTCCCAGTTTAGGATTTCTGGAGTAATTCCCATTTCTTTGGAGTCCCTTATTTTAGTACTCTCATGATCAGATTGAGAGGCACATATGTCACTTTTGGACACTAAACCTAGGTCTACTTCATTGCCTACTTTAAAAAAAACAATTTTATTGGTTATTTTGGTTATTTACCTTTCAAATGTTATCCCTTTTCCTGGTTTTCTTCCTGAAAACCCCCATCAGACCCCTCTCCACCCTGCTTCTATGAAGATGCTCCCTCACCTACCCACCCACCCACCCACCCACTACTGCCTCACCACCATAGCATTTCCCTATGCTGGTGCATCAAGCATTCACAGGACTAAGGATCTCCCCTCCCAGTAATGCCAGATAAGATCATCCTCTGCTACATATGCAGGTGGAGCCATGGGTCTCTCCATGTTTACTCTTTGGTTGGCAGTTTAGTTTGTAGGAGCTCTGGGGGATCTGGTTGGTTAATAGTGTTATTCTTCCTATGGGGTTGTAAACCCAGATTCTTTAGTTCTTCTCCTAACTCCTCCATTGGGGTCCCTGTGCTCACTCCAATGGTTGGCTGCAAGCATCTGCAGCTGTATCAGTACAGCTCTGGCAGAGCCTCTCAGGAGACATTTATACCAAGCTCCTGTCAGCAAGTACTTCTTGGCATCCACAATAGTGACTTCGTTTGGGTTCAGATGCTCACCTGCAGTGCATACACCTTCAGCTTTGGTACTTACAGAATCCGCACATAATCTGTGACCATTCCCACAACCACAGAAGTCTTGTTCTCCCAGCCAGGAAACTTCATCTTTCGGATCATCGGGGACAGGAACAGAGGTGGCCTGTCAGTGCGGCTCATAAATAAACTTTTCAGCACAGTCTGATTGAAGATGGAGTTGGTCTGTCTGGCCAAACACCTGTACAGCTTGACTAGCAGCCCCATGTAGATGTTCTGGAATTTGGGCTTCTTGCGCCGAAACTTATAGTGCCTCCTGCTTGGCTAGGTCCAGAAAGCACTTACTGTTTTTGTATTGAATTAATTTTTTGAGAATTTTCTACATGTATATTGCATTCATATTGTTTCCCTCCTTCCTCCCACCTATTCCAGCACCTCACCATTCTCCTGATGCCTCTCAAGTTCATGGCATCTCTTTGTTTAGTTATTCTTTTATATATGTGTACATATAAATGGACTGTTAGTGTACATATAAATGTCCATTTAGTCTTGGCTATATGTATATATGTTTAAGGCTAATCACTTCAGATTTAATAACCTATCGGGAGCTCGTGCCTATAGGAAATTGATTCTTCCTCTCTCAGCAACTCTTAATTGCATGTTTTTGTTTTTTGTTTTTTGTTTGTTTTTTTCCCTAGAGGTTGAAGATCTGTGAGATTTTCCTCATCCTCATTCGTTTGTCTGCTGGTGTCGTCATCGTGTGTGTCCTGTTTAGGCAACCACACTTTCAAGGTTTAATGGGTGGAGCTTTACTGTCATATACGAAACAACAATAACCACCATCCTGGACCTCGAGCTCTTACAATCGTTCCTCCTTGTCTTTCATGATTTTCTCTAAGCGCGAGGTATACAGGCAGCATTGTGTTATATATGTTTAAATTTGTGTTGAGCACTCCACTGGTTAGTTTCCATCAATGTGGATTATTGCAAGTCTTCATATGCTACAAAAGAAAGGATTTTTGATGAGGCATAAGAGGTACATTTATCTGTAGATGTAGGGAGAATAAGAAGTTTTTATAGTGGAGTTAGCAATTATATTGTTTTAGTAAAATACAGTAGTAGATTCTCTTGAACGGTCTTACCAGCCAAAGGTAGTTGCTGTGTTACAGCACCAGGCATGCCTTTCCTCTTACTGAGTAGACCTTAAGTCGAACTAGGCAGCTATTGGTTACTTTGATTAGTTTCCAGATATGTCTCATTATTGCACCATTGGCGATTTCCTGTTAGAGCTGTAATTGTGGTTCATAGGCTTAACAGCTAGGTAGAGCCATTGATTACCTTTTATCCCTAGGTAGTTTTTATAGCACCTTCTAGCTGTAACAGCTAGTTGGGAAGGAGGGTAATACACAGGGAAAGGGAAGGAGGAGGATAAACAATAAGGACTTCTGAAAATGCCACAAGAAAACATTTTATTTTATGTTTACTTAAAAATAGACATATGATATATATGATACATATAATATGTATATGTGTGCTTAATTTAAGTGAAGTTGTAGTTATGTTGTTTGGACTGGTAACACTTCCTCGAGAGCCTTAGACAATCTAATAAAAGTCCTAGTGTCAGACATGTGAAACCTCCCTCTGAATTGGTGGTGATGAGAGTCCAAGAGAAACTCCCTTCAGATATAAGCTATTATATTTGCTCTAGGTTTCTGCCCAGCAATTGGAGTCAAGATGTCATTGCTGAAGATATCATTAATTTTAGACATATAGCTTAGAGAACTCAAGCAGGGATACACCTAGAACACAATAGTGTTTCAGTGGGAAAGTAAGTAAAAGTCAACCATACCTGTATTGATCAAGTATCCTGAGATACAGCTTTCTGTGATGGAAGAATTCTGTTGGGTCTTTCTGATCCCAGTAGAACATTGTTTTTACGAGGTCTGTGCTGGATAATAGCTGGTACTTTGAACATCATTTCTACGTTGTAGTGCTTCTGTAAGTCAGTTTCAGTTCAGGTTTGGAAAACTCTAATTTATTTTTAAAAAATGATTTTTATTTATTGCTCTCCATGTCCCTGGTATTGTGCCAGGTGGATTAGGTCTCTATAAATGTGGATCTGTCCTGTGTCCTGATGTTTAGGAAATGAGAACTGTATGTCAATCATAAGATGTATTCCTCACTAGCCTGACTGTAGGAGGGACAAAGAAATACCCAGAAGTAGAAAGACAGCAAAAAAAAGAAGTGAAAAGAAATGTAAGACTGATAAACTTCCACATAATTATTTCCACAGTGAACTCTGATATCAGTCTTGCTACTGCTGCTGGGTAATGCTGGACTCTCAGAACTTTTCACTTCTTTCCCTAAGATATGTAAATGAGAGTTCTCCATTTTCCTCTACATATTAGGCAATGAAAGCTTGAGGAAGCCAGTTTGACTTATATGTCAGACCCAAGAGACCAGATATAAATAGCTTTTATTTTAGAAATAAGAATTTTAATCCGACTGATATCAGAGAAATGCCAGGGTTCATGACATTCAAATAAAACTGAAAGTAAAACCTAACACTAGGTTTTTAAACAAGAGCCTGGTGGTATTCAGCACATTCTATTCTTTGGCATAAGTGATAGCCGTCCGTTTTCCACGTCTACCATAGAGCATTATGCTTCATGGGGTGAGAGGTAGAGGGCTATGGCTTGCTACATGGCTTATGTACTGCTTGCCAACCATAATTACAATGCCTGTTTTCTTCAGGACCCCACAGCCCCTGTGCTCTTGTTGAACTTACAACATAAAAGAACTTCAGGGCACTGAGTAGGTTATATGGCTTCTCTTAGATGAGAGGGGAAAAGTACTTCAAGCAAAGTTTCGAACCAAAAAAAAAATATATTCTGGAGCTAAGAAGCTGCCTCTGGTGTTTTTCACTTGGCAAGGTTTACTTGAAAGTCAGAACTATTGATTGCTAGGATTATCGAGTGGTAACATTTTCCCCAAAGAATGAAGGATTCAACACAAAGTGGCAGAAACTATTATTGAGATAAATGAGTCATAATTTCATTTTTCTTCAACTTCATAGTGAAGCATGATGATGTAGGAACCAACTGCAAAACTATCCAGATTACCAAATCTGTTCACTGGGCACTAATGCATATAATATAATAACAATTTGTACCTCTTATTTTGGGCTTAAGATGGCAATGTGTCCCTGAGCATATTAACTTTTTACTGTAGAGGCCTCTGCCTGTCTGCATATCTACCCATCTATCTGTTTGTCTATCTATCTATCTATCTATCTATCTATCTATCTATCTATCTATCTCCTATTTATCATTGATCTACTATTTATCATCTGTGTACTGTCTATCTATCTACTGATGTATTATTTAATGACTTGCCTACCTAACTAAGAAGATATGTGAAATCTACATTGAAATACGCATTCATTTCGCTGTGAATAAAAGTAAAATGTAATTTCCTGGCAGAGCATGCCACTAGTGGATCTGTCAATAAACCATATCATTTCTGCATGAAAATTTAAAAACATGGACCTGTAGAATTTATGAGAACCATGTGAATGAGATGTACAGACACAAAATAAAGCCTCATATACTAACTTCAACACAAGGTGCCAGCATCTGGGCTTAGAATTAATACTTGGTGGCAGGCAAGTAGCTTCATGGTTATATGGTTCGAGCATCACAGATATCATCACAGACGTCTTGATTGAAAACTCTCTCTCTCTCTCTCTCTCTCTCTCTCTCTCTCTCTCTCTGTGTGTGTGTGTGTGTGTGTGTGTGTGTGTGTGTGTGTGTGTGTGTGTGGTCCTGTGTACCTGTGAACCTATGACTCTCAATATGGTAAAGAATGGTTTTAGTGGATTTGGCTGGAGGATGTCACTGACTGAGTTAGATATGTAGTTGATTCTCAAATTCACAGACGTATTAGAATATTTATATGAGAATCTTGGAAGCAGTAGATTGGAATTAAGTAGTAGAAACCTTCAGATGGATATTGGTTCACACATTAATCATGAAGGGGTTTGCAACTCCATAGGTAGAACAACAATATCAATCAATCAGACCCCTCAGAGCTTCCAGGGACTAAATCACCAACGAGAGAGTACACATGGATGGACCCATGGCTCCAGCTGCATATGTAACAGAAGCTGACCTTGTCTGGCATCAATGGGAGTGGGCACCCTTGGTCCTGTGATTGTTTTATGCCCCAGTATAGGGAAATGCCATGGCAGTGAGGTGTGAGTGGGTGGATGGGTGGGAGAGCACCCTCATAGAAGCAGGGGGATGGAAAATGGGATAGGAGGTTTCAGGAGGTGAAACCTGGATAGGGAATAACACCTGAAATGTAAATAAATAAAACATCCAATAAAAATCTATCTAGAATTTGGCATTAGTAGCCCTCGAAGTAATGTAAACTAGGGAGCAAGAAGGTTACCACTGTATCAACTGCTCTGAAGAGCAGACATGTAATGTGAAACTTTCAGTGCAAGGGAAAAATTACTATTTTGGTAAGGAATGAAGAGGATTTAGAGTAGAACTTACAAGGAGACTACAGAGAGAGAAGACTGTTCTTCACTTAGATGTATTTACATTTGATTGTGATTTTGTGTTTGTTGTGTACTTACTTGAGACATGTTTTTACCAGTAACCTACTAGATAGCCCAGGCTAGACAGGTTTAAGACCTATATCAATCCTTATGCCTCAGTGTTCTAAATTCTATGATTAAAGGCATACATAACTATTTCTGGTTCCTGTAGTTAATTTTCACTGTGAACCTATGTTCATGTTGAGATTTGAGGTTTATGATCAGTCTAATTATTAGTGGTGTATTGCTACCCTAACACATAATTTGAGAAAAGTCTGCCTTCTGTACATTTGGAAACTTAATGAAGTGTTGTAACCTCCAATGAGAAGAAATATGTTAGGAAAACTGGAAACATGAGGACTAAAAGCGTCAGATTATTATTTTTTCCAAATAATCCTAATTGAAAAAAAATTAGTTCTTCTGTAGGAAAGCTATAATATTGTGCTTGGTCTTTGATCTGGGACCTTTACAAAACAAATAATTCACCTTTTCTTTATTTTGATTCATTGAGGGAGTACTTGAAATGCAAATGATTATTGATTCTTCACAAATACTCTGAGACAGAGGAAAATCACTTTCCTCGCTTGATCAGAGAAAGTTTTCTCTGTGATACAGCAGAATCCATCCTTCCAAATACTTTTAATATTTTGTAACTAAAAATAGAACAAACATTAGAATAAGTTCTGTGTGTATTAGCATGAGAAAAACAGGTTATAACTGTATCCTCAGAGTAACATAGTCTATTTACTGAAGAGCCAAGGTTTTACAATCAGTGTTGTATCTATTTGGTAGAGCAGCAAGCACCGTTCTCTTTCTGTCACTTGATTTGCATCAAGAGGAGGGAGAAAAAATATTAGTATTGGAGTTTTCTGAAAAGAAACGGGAACTTGAGGAAAATAGATGTCAGATGTTTTACATTTCAATTTTCATTCACTGAGATGATAACCTGAATAACAAAGTTGATGATAGTCAGAACTATCAATTCACCTTTTATGAAAGGGATTCAGCATAAATGATGGGCCATTTACAAAGGAATCAAACTTACCCTAAACATATTTGGAAAGAGGAGGAGATCAACGTGTTGTGTTAACTGAATTTTTTTTTATTTCCTGTCTCAAAGTCTCTGCCTACTCCAATCAACAATGGAAAGTGCTTTGGAACAGTCATGAGCCAGTAAGAAAGTGTGTTTGCCAAACCCATTTTTTTTGGTATAGTGTAAGTGGCTTACAGCATTCATCCTTAATAAAATTAAGTTCCTAAAATTTACATAGTGAAAAGAAATGTTTAAATCTTGAAATACCTAGTAAAATTTCAGGCAACAGAGGTCAGTTGATGTTACTTAAGTTGAAAGCAGGAGGATGTTTGATATGTTGTTGGTCCTTTAATGACATAAACAGCTATCATTCATTGTCTATTGCCTGATTTCTAGAAGGAACCCAGTCTCTTCTTCAATTACTATGGTATATTTCTTTTGGCAATACAAGATTAGCTAACTTATAAAAATAGTTATGTAAGTGATGGTCTCCTTCAATGAAATAAAGTTTCTCCTTAGAAAAGAATAAGAATGAAAAGCTCTCTGACATTGTATCATAAATCATAAATCTTTGTCATTTTAAGATCTTGCATCTACCAATGTCTGAATGTATATTTTAAAAGACTTTGTAAAATAGTCCTTATAGGATGACATAGCTCTTAATTAAAATGAAAATAACTTTTTGAACAATAACTTGAATATATTATCATTGTCATTTTATATTCATAGGTCACAAAGCATGTGAACTTTTAATAATAATAAACTTTAATGGTGGCTGAGTTTTACACATTTATTACCTAGGTGGTAACTTACTGTACAAAGCATTGCATGTAACATACATGCTTTTAAAATCATTTCTCATAATACTCTGGGATATTGCAATGATTTCTCACAAAAGCTACTTAAAATTGGGATAAGTTTTACATGCTAAGATCATACACCTCTATAAGGCTATCTTTGCTTTAGCCATAAATTAGGGATAAGATAAATTTCTATAACTTCAACTCTGAGTACCCATGTCTTCAATCCCAACTCCCACTCTCTGAAACTAGAATCACTATGACTATGGACTACTGGGTCATCTCCAAGGGATTACTTAGAGTATAGTAACTGGTGAGAAAACTGTTCTTAGTTATTTCCAGGACCTTTTCCTAGGCAGAGGATCTTCTTTAAGAGTGGAGCAAGCCAGTGACACTAATGTGGATGAATTCTCTCATTCCTTCTGAATTTATGTACAAAGTGAGTAGCTGTCTCAAGCTCCTGCTGCCTTATTCTCCAACTGTGATGAATTGTTCAATGTACTGTGAGATGGAATAAATACTTGACCCTTGAATCAGTTTGCAAGATGATTATCACATTTGAAAGAAACTAAAGCATAAACTAAATTCCAAAATTATTAACTCATGTCATTAATGTTCCTGAACACCTCATAGAAAGATCCTACATGGGATCACAGTTTTATTATAGAATGTCAGTCAACTTTCCTATAACAAAATATCATGTTATAAACAATTTATTAAGGAGGATTGTAGTTGCTAAGGGATAAATAACTCTATAAGAAAACCAATAGAGTCAACTAACCTGGATCCTTGGGGCTCTCAGACTCTGAACTACCAACCAAAAAACATACATGCTCTAAACCTAGGCTTCCCTGTACATATGTAGCAGATGTGTAGCTTCCTCTTCATCTAGGTACTGGACAATTGGAGCAGGAGCTATTCCCAAATCTGATCCCTTTATGTAGGATATGTTCTCCTAGCTAGGCCATCTTGTCTGGCCACAGTGAGTGAGGAAGTGCTTAGCCTCCCAGACAGAGACTTGAAATACCAAGGTAGCAGGATACCCAGGGGTGAGCGTGGGAGGTTCCCACTTACTAGGGGAGAAGGGAAGAATGGTTCAAGGATTGTGGAAGGGAGTGATCAGGAGGTGGGCAGTGATGGTGCTGTAAAGTGAATAAGTAAAAAGTAAATTAAAAAATTAAAAATAAAAAAGTTCAATTAAATTTTACAAGAAGCCAGGCATGGTGGCGCACGCCTTTAATCCCAATACTCAGGAGGCAGAGGCAGGCGGATTTCTGAGTTCAAGGCCAGCCTGGTCTACAAAGTGAGTTCCAGGACAGCCAGGGCTATACAGAGAAACCCTTTCTCGAAAAACCAAAAAAAAAAAAAAATAATAATAATAAAATAAATAATAAACAAACAAATAAATAAAAAACAAAAACAAACAAACAATCAAAATTTTACAAGAAAAAGAAAGAAAGAAAGAAAGAAAGAAGGAAAGAAAGAAAGAAAGAAAGAAAGAAAGAAAGAAAGAAAGAATTATAGATGCCCAGAGTTGATTTTGTGCCGCAGTGCTCCATACCCAAATACTGCCAGGAGAGTACCCCAGGGTTGCAGACACACCTGTGAGAACAGGAAAGACCACTACTTCTGCTCCAACAGACCCACCCTAAGTCCCCAGTACACAGAAACCTAGGAGCAGCCTGGGACAGGGTCCTTCTGTTTTACATCTGCACCAGAAGCTGATCGTTTGCAAACCCAAATACCTTTGGGAGAGGTGGTCTCCTAGAAGTGCCAGCACACCTGTGAGCACAGATAAGACCACCACTTCTGCTCAAATTCCTGGCCAAGAGGGACCTGTCCCAAACCATCAGGACACAGGAACCAAGGAACAGCTGGGGACAGGATCCTTCTGGTTTCAGTCTGTGCCCCAGAGCTGACCCTGTGCCCCAGCTCTCTATACCCAAATTCCTCTCAGAGAGAACTGGTCTCCCAGGAGTACTGACATAGAGGCTTGCAGAAGGGACAAGCTACAGT
The DNA here is from genome assembly GCA_902729485.2 of Mus minutoides. NCBI lineage: Eukaryota > Metazoa > Chordata > Mammalia > Rodentia > Muridae > Mus > Mus minutoides. The sequence goes on along the minus strand of LR749515.1, from coordinate 1,228,140 downwards.
CAGAAACAGCAAGACCAACTAATACCAGAAATAACCAGATGGCGAGTGACAAGGGCAAGAAAATAAGCAACAGAAATCAAGACTACTTGGCATTATTAGAACCCAGTTCTCCCACTACAGAAAGTCATGAATACCCCAACACACCAGAAAAGCAATACTCTGGTTGAAAATGACATCTCATGATGATGATAGATGCCTTTAAGAAGGACATGAAAAACTTCCATAAATAAATATAGGAGAACACAGGTAAACAGGCAGAAGCCCTTAAAGAGGAGACATAAAAATCTCTTAAAGAATTACAGAAAAAAAATGAACAGACAGATGAAGGAATTGAACAAAACCATCCAGGATCTAAAAATGGAAATAGAAACAATAAAGAAATCACAAAGGGAGACAACCCTGGAGATAGAAAACCTAGGAAAGAGATCAGGAGTTATCAATACAAGCATCACCAACAGAATACAAGAGATAGGAGAGAGAATCTCAGGTGCAGAAGATACTATAGAAATCATTGACACAATAGTCAAAGAAAATGCATTATGCAAAAAGCTCCTAACCCAAAACATCCAGGAAATTCAGGACAAAATGAGAAGGCAAAACCTAAGGATAATAGGTATAGAAGATTCCCAAATTAAAAGGCCAGTAAATATCTTCAAAAAATTTATAGAAAAAACGTCCCTAACCTAAAGAAAGAGATGTCCATAAACATACAAGAAGCCTACAGAACTCCAAATAGATTGGATCAGAAAAGAAATTTGTCCTGTCACATAATAATCAAAACACCAAGTGTACAAAACTAAGACTATCAAAAGCAGTAAGGGATAAAGGTCAAGAAACATATAAAGGCAGACCTATCAGAAATACACCAAACTTCTCATGAGAGACTAAGAAAGCTAGAAGATCTGCCACCAGCCAGCTATATGGGCCTTAAGAGAACACAAATGCCAGCCCAGGCTGCTATGCTCAACAAAACTGTCAGTTACCATAGATGGGGAAACCAAGATAATCCATGAAAAAAACAAATTTACACAATATCTTTCACAAATCCAGCCCTACAAAGGATAATACATGGAAACTGCCAACACAAAGAGAGAAACTATAGAAAAAGCAAGAAAGTAATCTTCTTTCAACAAACCCAAAGGAAGATAGCTACAGAAATATAAAAATAACATCAAGACTAACAGGATGCAACAATCACTATTCCTTAATATCTCTTAGCATTAATGGACTCAATTCCCCAATATAAAGACATAGACTAACGGACTGGATATAGGAGCATTTTGCTGTATATAGGCAACACACCTCAGTGACAAAGACAAAGACAAAAACTACTTCAGAGTAAAGGGCTGGAAAACAATTTTCCAAGCAAATGATATCAAGAAATAGGCTGGAGTAAATATTCTAATATTGAATAAAATCAATTTTCAACCAAGAGTTGTCAAAAAGGACAAGGAAGAACACTTGGTACTCATCAAAGGAAAACTCTACCAAGATGAACTCCCAATTCTGAACATTTATGCTCCAAATACAAGGGCACCTACATCCATAAAAGAAACTTTACTGGTTAGTTAATGTTGTTGTTCCTCCAGAGCTCTTGTCTCTAGCTGCATATGTAGCAGAATATGGTCTAGTTGGCCGTCATTGGGAGGAGAGGACCTTGGTCTTGTGAAGATTATATGCCCCAGTACAGGGGTATGCCAGGGCCAGGAAGCAGGAGTGGGTGGGTTGGAGCACAGGGCAGGAGGAGGATATAGGGGACTTTCAGAATAGCATTTGAAATGTAAATGAAGAAAATATCTAATAAAAAAATGTTTTTGCAAAAAGAAAAGAAAAAAAAGAAACTTTACTAAAGCTCAAATCACACATTACATCACACAAAATAATATTGGGAGACTTCAACACTCCACTCTCATCAATGGACAGACCATAGAAACACAAACTAAACAGAGACACATTCACTCCAGAAGTTATGGACTGAATGGATTTAACAGATATCTATAGAACATCTCATCCTAAAACAAAAGAATATATCTTCTTCTTAGCACCTCATGGTACCTTCTCCAAATTGACCATATAATTGGTCACAAAACAGGTCTCCACAGATACAAAAGACTGAAATAATCCCATGCAACCTATCAGATCACCATGGATCAAGGCTGGTCTTCAATAGAAAAGAAAAGAAAAGAAAAGAAAAGAAAAGAAAAGAAAAGAAAAGAAAAGAAAAGAAAAGAAAAAGGGAAAGCTCACATACACATGGGAGCTGAACAAAGCCCCACTCAATGATAACTTGGTCAAGGAAACAATAAAGAAAGAAATTGAAGACTTTCGAATTTAATGAAAATGAAGGCACAACATACCGAATCTTATGGAACACAATGAAAAAAAGTGAAAGGGAAACATCATAGACCTAAGTGCCACCAAAAAGAAACTGAGAGAACACTCCAGCAACTTGGCAGCACACCTGAAAGCTTTAGAATAAAAAGAAGGAAATACAACCAGGAGGAGTAGATGGCAGGAAATAATCAAACTCAGGGCTGAAATCAACCAAATAGAAACAAAAAGAACTATACAAAGAATCAACAGAAGCTGAGGGGTGGTGGCTCACACTTTTAATCCCAGCACTTGGGAGGCAGAGGCAGGCGGATTTCTGAGTTCAAGGCCAGCCAGGTTTACAAAGTGAGTTCCAGGACAGCCAGGGCTATACAGAGAAACCCTGTCTCAAAAAAACAAAAAACAAAAAGCAAAAACAAAAAATAAAACAAAACAAAAAAAGAAGAAGAATCGACAAAAGCAAGAACTGGTTCTTTGAGAAAATCATGAAGATAGATATATAGAGAGATATACCCTTAGCTAGACTAACCAGAGGGTACGGAGACAATATCCAAATTAATAAAATCAGAAATGAAAAAGGAGATATACTAACAGAAACCGAGGAAATGAAAAAAAATTCATCAGATCCTACTACAAAAGCCTATACTCAACAAAATTGGAATGCATGAATGAAATGGACAATTTTCTAGACAGATACCAAATACCCAAATTAAATCAGGATCAGACAAACCATCTAAACAGTCCCATAACCCCTAAAGAAATAATAGCAGTCACTAAAAGTGTCCCAAACAAACAAACAAACAAACAAGCTCAGNACTAGACAGATTTAGTGCAGAATTCTATCAGACCTTCAAAGATCTAATACAAATACTCTTCAAACTATTCTCTAAAATAGAAACAAAGGGAACACTACCCAATTGATTCTATGAAGCCACCATTATACTGCCCATTCTCCCTTAACTAGTATAAATTATTTTGATGGCTTAAATTGTCAATACTGAGTTGTATATTTCAACATAAATTTTATTAGTTTAATAAAAGGAATTATAATATTAGAGGATCTTGTCCATAATTTGACAAACTAATTGTCTTTTGGTCTCAGGACAGGTTGCTAAATGATAGTGGCAAGGAGTAAATAAGAAAGCAATCTGTTTACTTCATGGTCAGGAAGGAAGAGAATAGGAAGCAGCTGATGTCCTACAATAATTCCTGTAATCCCTTTCCTAGTCAACTTCCAAGTGCCTCTTACCTCCTAAGAAATCCTTAGGAATTCACCTTCAACAGCACCACTCTCAGGAGCCAGCCTTTGGGACCATTACAACACCAAAACTACAATATATATCCAAACTAAAAACTTGGCTAGAGAGATGTCTAAATGGTTAGAAGTCCAGGTTCCTCTTTCTAGGACCCAGATTAAATTCCAGCACTTCACTTTGAAGCTGCACTTCTGTAGGGCAACTCACTTTTATCTGGATCTCCAGTTCTGGTGGGACCTGGTTGCTTTTTACAGGCAGGCACATCCATAGCACACAGACATACATGCAGGCAAAACATCCCCCCATGTAAAATAAAAATTAAAAAATTAAATTCAAAATTAAAATAAAAACCACACAACATACTATGTATTGGGACAATCTCTGAGTCAAAAATGATTTCTAAGTTTTAAGAGTAAGATGTTATGATTTTCTCTTACATGGCAATTGCTTTTTCTCCTTATGAAGATATTGCTGTAATCATTGTCCTGCCTAAACTCACTGAAAAGCATTTGGTAGCGAAAGCACAGGAAATCATGAGTATCTGTGTATTTTTATTCTTACAAGATCCTATATTACGTAAGTAATGATAAAAAGTGTTATTCATAAAAATAGGCAATAAAACAATAACTATTCCTTTATCTTGATATAAATATGGTTTACCCACCTTTACTGAAGTAACATAAACACCAGGGGCAACTTTTGATTATATAAATTTGTCTTTCAAATGCTAAATTTTATTTCCTTCTGAAATACCTATTCACAGCATCCTCTTGACATAGGATACTGGACCTTTATCTCTTAAATAGAATACTTTTTTTTTTTTTTTTTTTTTTTTGGCACAGAATCCTGCATTGATTCAAGCAAGCAGAGTAATTGTGTGGTTCCACACCTTTTCAATTTATGAGACTTTTTTCTCCCTATCACAGCTGGTTATGAGATCCGGACGCAGCTGCCACTCACATATCCACAGCAGGCAGAATAAAACTGCCATTGGTCAGGGCTCAGGCTGCATTTGCCTCTTCGCTATTGACACAATAATTGTGACAACTCACCTCTGACAGCATTGGCATGTGAAGAAAATTGATGGGGGCAGAACATCTGAGGAACAGAAGGAGAGGAGACATGCCCAGGATGGGCAGCACAATGTTTCAAGGACATGCCAGAAACCTGCTGGAAGCTTTGAAACATCTTTATAGGCACTGACAGACCAACCTCATGCTGCTACCAAGACTGAGACAGCTCAATTTAAAAGCTAGCAATCAAGGCCAGTGCTGCAATCCAGAGCCCTGTCTTCCATGAGAAACACTAGAATCATTCTGAAAGAAACCTTGAGCTGTGTCATAGCTGTGCCAAAAGACTTATCATCCACACTTAATTGATAATTAGGTTTTATAGTACTGACAGGAAGCCTATTGGAAATCAAGGATAACTTTACTCAGCTAGCTTAGATATTCTTTTCAAGTGTTTTCACAAATTTCAGTCTCCACCTCAATGAGAGAACCTTCATTATATAAAGGGAAACAAAACAAAACAAAACCTTGAGACAATTGAGAAAGTAGATAAGAAAAAAGTTAATGCAGGGCTGCTCACAGCCCATAGAGGAACAATAATATGAACCAACCAGTAGCCCCATAGCTCCCAGGGACTAAACCACCAATCAAAGAGTACATATGGAGGTACCCATGGCTCCAGCCTCATATGTAGCAGAGGAAGGCCTTGTTGAACATCACTGGGAGGAGAGGCCCTTGGCCCTGTGAAGGCTCAGTGCCCCAGTGTAAGGGGATGCTAGGACAGGGAAGTGGCAGTGAGTGGGTTGGTGAGCAGTGGTAGGGGAGGTAGGAGTTTTCAGATAGAAAATGAGGGAAGGGGAAACTATTTGAAATGTAAATAAAGAAAATATCTAATTAAAAAACAAAAATAAAAAGAGCTGCTCACAAAGAAATAGCAAAAGCTGCTGAACAGAAAAACTATAAAATAATCACTCATTAGTAAATTAGTAACTAATTAAGCTAAATAGCATTAAACCCTGGAGTGTCTCTCTTTATATGAGATAATATTACTGTAAATAATTTATAACAAATGGTAAGTATGTTTTATATTTAACTGATTTTCCAAAGAGAGACCTCAGAAAATAGTCTCATCTGTCACTCTCTGAACTCCGATTTTGCTAAATTATGTTTTAATTGATTATAGCAGAAAGGGCAATTTTCCAGAGACAGTCATGTTTGAGTGGGCATTTCCTTAATCCATATGCCATTTTTAGTATCTATTCTATGAATATCACTCATATTTTACACTATTATTTTAAACAAACTCTACAGCTGTAGTAATATCCCATTCTATGTCAATATATACCTAAAAAGAATGGGTGTTGTAGAGTAGCAGATCCAAGCAGATGTTGCTTTCTTTATTTCCAGATTGGTTCAACTCATAGGAATGAACTAGATAACAAATAGACATTACTCATCGGTCATCAACTTCTTACTCACATCAGCTCCTCTAGTGGAATACACAAATTTTGCAACAAAACAGAGGACACAAGTTCATATATGTTCTTTCATTATGAGCAGACTACCATGAACTAACTTCTTTAACACTTATTGCTATTTATCTTAACATATGCTAGCTCTGTGGGAGTTTCTGTAATTCTATAAGCATGATTTGCATCTAGTATACAATGAATATGTATCACTTGATGATTACATAAGTCACTTTACAGTTTTTTCTAAAAACTATGAGGAGAAGTAGTAGGCATGTCATGTATAGATAAGTATTTGAAAATATCAACCTAGAGTGAATATATTGTCTATATTTTGCTATATATAGAACAATCACTAAAATTGTAGAGGTTATAGGATACTTACATATACAGATTGATGTAAAGTTCAGAATGCATATCAACATGTTGAGTATGTCAATAAATATTAAGTCAATGAAATATGTAGGAACCTATGGATATTTTAAATTAGAAATAATAATATTACAAATTCAACAAATAGTTTATCAACTAATTAACAAGTATTTTTTATTTCTTCCCTTTGGTAAAAAAATATAGGATTTTTAAAAATAATATAATCTAATCAATAAATTACAAAACTTTATCCACTGGTGCTCAGTAAAATTATATTACCTCAAATAAACATTGATCTGAGAATCTTTAAAGTGGGCAGTTACTGTTTTCCTAAAAGCTTTAGAATATTTTATATATCCTCAATATTGTTCTAGGAAATTACAATAATACTGTAATTAGAAAAATTCATGCAAAAAATTCCTTCCTCAAAAATTTTGTTTCTAAAAAGGAGGTCAAGGGGATACAAATTGGAAAGGAAGAAATCAAATTATCACTATTTGCAGATGATATGATAGTATATATTCGGGACGCCAAAAATTCCACAAAAGAACTCCTAAACCTGATAAACAGCTTTAGTGCAGTAGCTGGTTATAAAATTAACTCAAACAAATAAATGGCCTTTCTCTACACAAAGGATAAGAGGGCTGAGAAAGAGATCAGGGAAACATCACCTTTCACAATAGTCACTAACAATATAAAATATCTTGGTGTGACTCTTACGAAGGAAGTGAAAGATTTGTATGACAAGAACTTCAAGTCTCTGAAGAAAGAAATTGAGGAAGATCTGAGAAGATGGAAGGATCTCCCATGCTCATGGATTGGCAGAATCAATATAGTAAAAATGGCTATCCTGCCAAAAGCTATCTACAGATTCAATGCAATCCCCATCAAAATTCCAACTCAATTCTTCAAGGATCTAGAAAAGACAATTAGCAAGTTCATCTGGAATAACAAAAAGCCCAGACTAGCAAAATCTGTTCTCAACGATAAAAGTACCTGACCTTAAGCTGTACTACAGAGCAATTGTAATAAAAACTGCATGGTACTGGTACAGCAACAGACAGGTAGATCAATGGAATAGGATCGAAGACCCAGAAATGAATCCACACACCTATGGTCACATGATCTTTGACAAGGGAGCTAAAACTATCCAGTGGAGAAAAGACAGCCTTTTCAACAAATGGTGCTGGCACAACTGGCTGCTATCATGTAGAAGACTGGGAATCGATACATTCTTATCTCCTTATACTAAGGTCAAGTCTAAGTGGTTTAAGGATCTCCACATAAAACCAGAGACACTGAAACTTATCGAGAAGAAAGTGGAGAAAAGCCTCGAAGATATGGGCACTGGGGAAAAATTCCTGAATAGAACAGCAAAGGCTTGTGCTGTAAGATCAAGAATTGACAAACGGGACTTCATAAAGTTGCAAAGCTTCTGTAAGGCAAAAGATACTGTCTACAAGACAAAAGGGCCACCAACAGATTGGGAAAGGATCTTTACCAATCCTAAATCAGATAGGGGACTGATATCCACTATATATAAAGAACTCAAGAAGGTGGACACCAGAAAATCTAATATTCCCATTAAAAAGTGGGGCACAGAGTTAAACAAAGAATTCTCAACTGAGGAATACCAAATAGCTAAGGAGCACAAGAAAAAATGTTCAACATCCTTAATCATCAGGGAAATGCAAATCAAAACAACCCTGAGATTCCACCTCACACCAGTAAGAATGGCTAAGATCAAAAATTCAGGTGACAGCAGATGCTGGCATGGATGTGGAGAAAGGGAAATACTCCTCCATTGTTGGTGGGACTGGAAGCTGGTTCAACCACTCTGGAAATCAGTCTGGGGGCTCCTCAGAAAATTGGACATAGTACTAAGGGAAGATCCTGCAACACCTCTCCTGGGCATATATCCAAAAGTTGTTGTATCTGGTAATAAGGACACATGTTCCACTATGTTCATAGCAGCCTTATTTATAATTGCCAGAAGCTGGAAAGAATCCAGATGTCCCTCAACAGAGGAATGGATACAAAAAATTTGGTACATTTACACAATGGAGTACTACTCAGCTATTAAAAACAATGAATATATGAAATTCCTAGGCAAATGGATGGATCTGGAGGGTATCATCCTGAGTGAGGTAACTCAATCACAAAAGAACTCACATAACATGTACTCACTGATAAGTGGATATTAGCCCAGAAGCCTAGACTACCCAAGATACAATTTACTGAACACATGAAACTCAAGAAGAATGAAGATCAAAATGTGGACACTTAGTCCCTTCCTACAATTAAGAACTAAGCACACATTGAAGGAGTTACAGAGATCAAGTGTGGAGCTGAATCAGAAGGATGGACCAACCAGTGACTCCTGCAGTGGGTGATCCATTGCATAATCAGCCACCAAACATAGACACTATTGCATGAGTCAGCAAGATAGTGCTGAAAGGGTTTTGATATAGCTGTCTCATGGGAGGGAGGTCATACCAGTGCCTGGCAAACACAGAAGTGGATGCTCACAGTCAGCTATTAGATGGAACACTGGTTTCCCAAGGAACGAGCTAGAGAAAGTACCCAAGGAGCTGAAGGTGTCTTCAACCCTCCTAGGTGGAAGAATAACATGAACTAACTAGTACCCCCAGAGCTCATGTCTCTAGCTGCATGTATAGCAGAAGATGGCCTAGTTGGCCATCATTGGGAAGAGAGGCCCCTTGGTCATTCAAACTTTACATGCCCCAGTACAGGGGAACGCCAGGGCCAATATGTGGGAGTGGGTGGGTAGGGGAGCAGGGCAGGGGATGGGGGAGGATTTAGGGGACTTTCGGTATTACATGTGAAATGTAAATGAAGAAAATATCTAATAAAAATTGTTTCTAATAAGACAAAATCTAAAATATACAAACGCATCCTTAATACCAGGAATGGATTGATTTAAATAAAGAGTTCTGGTTTGGATATTAAATTCTGACTGTTGGGCACCAATAAAAGATTTGATTTAGTTCCTGATTCAACAAGTGTAAAAGCCATGGGGGTTCCTTACCTGAAAATATGAAATTGAGTATCATCAGTGAAAATTTGTTTCTTAAAGACTTCATGTAGCATAGAATTGCATAGTAAAAAATTGCATAGTAATTGCACTGTTAAAAATATGTCTAAGGACTGATTCCTGGGTGACTCCAATGAATAAAGATTGGATGCATAAAGATCCTTTGGGGAAAAGGGGCTGAAAGGGGAGGTTATTGATACTTGAAAAGTTCTCAAGTACAAAGCATAGCAGAATAAATGATAAATCACATTAAATAGGAAGAATGGCATTTGGTGTTGAGAGCTAACTGGATTCCGTTGAGGTCCTAAAATATCTCTGTCTTAGAAAAGTAAAGACTAATAATAATGTGCTATATACATCCATCTCATGTCCTAAGGCTTTAAGTACAATGTATTTAAACTGAGTTTTGTCACCTTAACTATCCCAGACTTTCCATATCTCTTTGCATAATCTATTTCATTTCCTGAAGCTTTAATTCCAAAAATTAAATACTAATTCTTGGCTTAAAATATTTGGAAATGATGGGCTATATGGAATATGTATATTTTTAAAACTTGTGTGCATAGTCGTGTCAAAGATATAATTGAGCAAGCTAAAGCAAACTTTAGTTTTAATGTGTAGTACAACTGCACTGTCCTAAATTTCTCTTGGTAATCAATATTAGAAAGCATAGATAAGAACAAATGTCCAGAAGGGAAAATCCTCATTAACTATATGTGACTTATGTTTTCAGTCATTTCCTTTTGCCCTTTAGTCATCATTGACTAGTCATTACAAACACATATAAAAGGAATTAGTGACTTAGGGGAATGACACCCTGTTACTTCCCAGTACGTTACATTTGCAGTTTACTTTCTTTGCTTTCATAAATGCATTGAAATATGGAAGAATCCTATTTGTCCAATACTACGAATAGTACAAGATAAAAGAACATCTGATTTAGAACATATTCATAATGAATGAGGTATCCCACAGATATTGGGGTTTATGGTCTGTCCTGAAGATGTCATGTATACTCAGACCATGTAATTGAAATATTATGTCTTTGAACTGTTAGGGCTCTGATAGAAAGAAAGCAAAGGCACTGAAAATAACACGTTTACTTGATGGGTTGTTCACCTGACAACTGTTTGTACAATGTAGCTTATGGTGAATCATCCTATCTCTGGATGACTATATTGCTGAGCCACTTTACAACATTTTGATTTTTGTCTTCAGACTTCAAAGTACTTTTAAAATGGCATCAGCAATTTACTCAGATTCACCAGATGCGGTAAGAGAATGTTATGTTGAAAGTGTATGGCATCATAGAATGAATTGGGTAGAGTACTTTCTCAAACTCTTTTGTGAAATAGTTTGAGGAGAATTGGAATTAGGTCTTTGAAGGTCTGATAGAACTCTGCACTAAACCCATCTGGTCCTGGGTTTCTTTTTTTGGTTGGGGGATTATTAATGACTCCTTCTACTTTTTTAGGGGATGTGGGGATGTTTAGATTGTTAATCTGATCCTGATTTAACTTTGATACTTAGTATCTGTCTAGAAAATTGTCCATTTCATCCAGGTTTTCCAGTTTCATTGAGTATAGCTTTTTGAAGCACAAGGTCCCCAGTGAAGGAGCCAGAGAAATGGGAGCTGAAGGGGATGGAAGCCCCATAGGAGGAACATCAATATGAAATAACCAGTATCCTCAGAGCTCCTTGGAACTATACCACCAATCAAAGAAAACACATGGTGGAACTTGTGGCTCTAGCTATATATATAGCAAAGGATGGCCTAGTCAGTCATCAATGGGAAGAGAGGCCCTTGGTCCTGTGAAGGCTCTATGCCCCAGTGTAGGGTAATGCCAGGACCAGGAATGGGAGTGAGTGGGTTGGGGAGCAGGGGGAGGTGGAAGGAGATAGGGGATTTTCAAAGGGAAAACTAGGAAAGCAGATAGCATTTGAAATGTAAATTAAAAAAAATCTAATAAAAATAAATAAATAATAAAAATTAAAATTAAGGCAATTAATATCTCTATTATAGATCAGCAACAAATACATCTGTAGAATTTTTAAATGATATTTATTTTGAGTTTGAGGAAACAGATTTATTTGGTAACACTCAAGTGTTAAGAAAAGCCTAAGAAACCCTTTAAATATATACTATAAATATATACAATAACAAATAAAACGTTAAATGCACTATAGTCCAACAGTGTAAAATACAGATTATTTTCACATCATTTTGTACTTGATTTTAATCCTTATATTTTGGGACATTTTGTTTTTTATAAATACATGATCAGTAATCTTACACCATTAAGCATTTTATTGAAAAAATATTATTGCATTGAACTACAGCCCAAGTAATTTATTGACTAACCTAAAAAAGGCTGCTTTGCATGTACAGTAGTGCAACTCACTTAACCACAGTATAATCAAAATTGCTTTGAATAGAGAATAAAAAAAAGATTGACTTACACTATATTGAAGAACATCGTTTTGTTTCAATTATTTTAGGATTCAATAAGGTGAGAGTTTGCTGTAAACATCGATACAACCAACTTACATATCAACTATTAAAAAAAAATCTCACCCATTAAAGCAAATGACTACTTTGCACAGGATTAGAAATCTTTTCTTGAAGTTGATTGTCTCAAGATGTGATTATTTTAAAAAAGAAAACACTGCAATACATTTTTTTCAACAAAGATTTAAATACACAACTTAAGAATAAAGAGTATATTAGGAATACATACAGACAAACACATGTACATATGCACTCTTACATGTTAGTTACATTTTTCCTGATTCCTGGATTTTGTCTATATGTTTCTACCGATTGACTTGATCTTGAGAGATGGTAAGTTACAAAAATAAAGAATGACTTTGAGAAAGGCATTAAAAAAATTGAACTGGAATCGTTTCCTCTCATTTATAGCTTCAGAGAATGAGAAAGACCATTTAGCTTATCTCTCTGTTATTGGCTTATTCTAAAACTAATCCATTCGACCATTCCTCCCATTTTTAATACAGTTTAAGCCCCCAAAGTACATACAACTCTCTCTCGTCATCAACTATCCACCTAATAGAAGAAGTAGATAATATTTTTTGCTGGAACAAGATGATAACCTTTGAAAATCCTCTGACCCACACTTATTGACAGGAGAACTCATTCTAAAATGCTCATCTTACTGAAGTGGCTCTTGTCTGAGCACACTTGCATTTCCCTGGCTCCTGCATGAAGCTTCTCACCTACTGCTTTTTAATAATGTTTCTGTTCATGAACAAGAGAACATTCCACTGTAGTTCATTCATCCAATTCAAGGAACCTAACTGGAGTCTCTTCCTTAGCTTTGCTGAGGCAGAGAACAATTAGATCATTATCCCACATAAGTAGACTAGCTGCATATACTGATGTGTGAGCTGTAGGTCTTTAAATTGTGGTTTTAGAAAGCTGAGCCTGACAAGTCCACATTTTTCTTCAGAATATTTGACAATCATCCTTAAAAATCACAAAGAATATTTTTTAGGAAAAGTTGTAGAGTTGTACTGTGATTTCATACTTTTGCCAGTGTTATCCCAGCAGGGTCTTAGTCACCTGTACTAACATCTAGGAGGATGATTTCATTTATTTCTACCTAGAATTCTGGAATACTTGTGGTATTCCAGTGCTCCTGTCTACAGACCATGTTGATATCTCTACTTACTTTATGGAATGGCTTGAGGAGCAGAGAGGGTTTGGTTGAAAATTCATTAGATTTTTAAATGCTTAGAAAATTGCATTGCTGCTGTCCTTGCTACTACAGAAAAAAAAAAAATCATTCACAAAGACAATCAGACCTTGCAATAGGATCCTGAGAAATCTGACTGATTAAATATTTTGTTCAATGGGAGTCTATTACAGTATTGGTTCTTTAAAATACATTTCTATCCAGTGGTGGCAGAAAGTCCATTAAGACCTGACAGAGACCATCAAGGGTAAGCACTGTAAAATCCATTGTCTGTGAGAAAGAAATTTCAGATCATTCTGAAAAATGTCTCCCAACAGCATGATGGGGAGACAAAGCCTTGGATTTTCTTTGTAAATCATTCTCTACTGTCTAACCATTTCTCATATTTCATTATTTATAATATGTTTAAAAGTGAACTTAAAAGCATCTTAGGGGATGGATTTTATAGACCCATTGCATTTTTTCCTTTGGAAAAAAGTAAAAAAAAAATATATTACTCATTTGTTAGATCACCATGAACTCATGAATTCATTGAGGCCATATGATGGTGGAATGATTCTGAATTTTCAGAGATAAAATATATAGACATATCTGTGTGTCCATGTGCACAAATATCACCATCTGCATATATATTTTATAGTCTTTCTCAAGAGTATTTCTTATTAATTTAGTCGTTGTTCTTGGATACATAAAAAAGAAAGCCCAATGACTATGTGTAAAAAGTAAACTCACCAAATGCTTATCCCATAAATTTACCATTTAATAGAAAATTGCCCAAACCTATTATCACATAATTTAAAGGATGTGATACGTAAAATATGATCCATCAGAGTTTGATTTTAATGAGTCTAGTTTAGAATTCAAAATATACTTAGAATTCTTTCGACTTCAGTTTTTCAACCATGTGTTCCTCTAAAGGTAATATAGAACTGAAATGCTGACTAGATATAGCCTGGATGCTGACTTCATAGAGCATGTGGAACAGAGCTTTTAGTTATACCTTTCCTCTGTTTGATGCCACACATTACACCTGTTACCTTCAAGTACAAGTTATTTTTGTTTAAGTGCCAATACCTTCTTGCTATTGTATAAGATCAGATACCCAGTGACCAGTTTCATCATTGCTAATGCAGGATGGAGTAGACATTTCCAAGCAACTCACTTACACTGATCTAAATGATCAGTAGAAGAGGTGATTGATTTAACCTTCAGACCATCTAGATTGTCTCCGAGGCAATTTAAAATTTAATCAAGTGCTCTATTTGTTTTGTATTAAGACTTCTAGTGATTGTTAAAAATCATGTTGCCTTGAATTTTTTTTATCTTTTGAATCTGATAGAGGAACTAATTATCCATAATATATTTTGATTTGGGGGGGTGTTAAGGCATTATCTACATATATAATAGTGTTTCCATTCATGTTCTTTTAAGGAGGATTTATTCCAAATGCATTCATTATAATAGTTACTTTTGTGGAGCTATATGCTTTTAAAATTTGTTTTACATGCTTACTAGGTTTTATTAATGCCGTTTGACTATCAATACCTACCATCCATTTAGTGAAAGAGGGCAAAACTACAAAAGGTATAGCACAATATCAGATATTCTATGTTGCTCAACAATCCAAAATAATACTAAAACAGAAAACACCCTTAAAATGGAAAAGTAGTCTTGTAGATATTCAAGCTCATATTTTGGTTTTGTTGATACATAATATATTAATCAACTCTCATAGATAAAAAAAAAATGTGCCAAACCATGTGACCAAGTATATTTGGGACAGTAAAAAATTCCTGTGGTTTTTGATCTCTCTTATTCACTTAAAATAGATTAGACTTTGCTACTCCCATATTTCAATATAAGCGCCTCTCTAGAAATGTTCGGTGTTACTTTGGCAAGTACATTTATTCTTTACATTGCTATTTTAAATTAATTAATTAATTAATTAACTAATTAATTAATTTATTTCCTTCCTGTTTTTCTTTTCATCAGCAAATGTACCTTTTATACCATGTGTGAATAATCAGCTATTTAAACTTCTCTATTTCATTGAGCACATGAGGAATGCTAATATTGATCTCCACAGATGTGAGGGATGAGAAACTGTAAGATATGTTTCACCCATCTGAAATGAAATACATGTATTCAGAAAACATAGCTGCCTTTCTCCCACCCAGAGGCCAAAGTTTACAATACCACCTAATTATTAGGTATAGGATACATCCTGGTCTATTATCTCAGTTTTCAGAAAGCTGTAGCTACAGGAGATATAAGTATACGTATACTTATAATTACAAGGATATTAAGTTATTCACCAAATATATGACAGTTCATAATTAATATAAGAAATATAAATTCTATGGGCCATGAAGACTTATGAATCAATATTTGATTACATGGATCATAATTTGTTTTACTATCATAAAATTCATCCTTTCTAATCTTGGTGCTTCTTATTCTTGAACACAATGAATTTTCTATGGAGTAAAGTAAATAAAACTTGATTTTTTGTGTGTGTGTTCTTGTAATGTTTGAAGGAATTACCAATATGTGTAAAATGTTATTCTATGGATATTTTATATCTGATTATCAGAAACTAATAGTATCTTTTGTATGCTTTGTAACATAAAATTTAAACATTCTTAATTCCTAATCCTAGTGATTCTTACAAGGTTATCTTGATATAGTTACATATGAAGTGCACAAAAATGACCTTCCATAGAATTTCTACAATTTTAACTTAGTTGTGTTGTTGTTTTCAGCTTCTATCCATCAGAACATTTCTTAATATCTCTTATGTGCTGTGAGAAATGTGTTAAAAGACAATATGGTTAGTACCATAGCCAAAAATTAACAATAGGGGTTCTTCTTAATCATTTTTACTGACATTTCATTATTATTTGAAAAATAAAACTGAAATTCATATTTATTCAGAGCTTAGTCATCAAACTTATTAAACATAGGGTATTTTATGTTTTCTTCATAATATTTATGTCATACCAGAATGCTTCCTCTTACTAGTTTATAGCACTAATCCACAACTCATCTCACAGCAGTGTTTAATATTTTCCAGCACTTTCATTCATACATTATTTTAATTTTCTGTATTACTTTGTCAGAAAAAGAAGTTCTTTAAAATGCTCCCATTTCAATACTGATAATTCAGTTTATGAATTAATTACATTTGGAATTGGCACCATAGTTTTAAATGTTTTAATAACAAGAGAGATGATGTTACTGCATTGGCTTACAAAGTAGCAGCAGTTGGTGTTGTTTATTCATAAGACTGTCTGTAATAACTATTAGTTCAAGTGTACTGCCATATTTAAGGCCTCCTTCACACTATTTAACTGTTGCATCTGGCTGGAGCAAGAGTGATGATAAAGATCTTGACCTTGCAGCACTGGTTGGATTAAAGGATTCAAGTGGAAAATAGAAGTGGTAGCCGGGTTTAAATGAGGACCAAACAATGTGGGAATAAATGCCGCAGAAGGCAGGGGCTGAAATGTCATATGTGATGGGTGGAAGGGCGCAGCAGCGACTAAATGTAGAGGATGACCTAGGAAAGTAGGGTGTCCAGGGATAATGGTTGGCGCAATGGTTGAAAATGAAATAGGAGTAAAATGTGGCTGGGACAGAGGATGGAGGTGAGCTATAGGGAGGGGACTGCTGTGAGAACTTATGGAAGCAGAAACAGCAAAATGCTGTAGAAATGTGTGGTGGATGGTGGTGATGGATGTGTGCTGGTGCACTGGAACTGTCTGCACAGCTGAGGCGGGGGAGAAGGCAGTGGGCCCTGCAGCAGGCAACACTCGGAGATGCTTTGACAGGAGCTGCTTCTGCATGTGCTGCTGGGCTTGTAGCTGGAGAAGCTTGTACTTATCTATTTCATCAGGAGAAAACGTTATGGGCTGTTGAATTAAAGGGGGTGACAGAGATTTATGACACACTTCTAATTCATCTTCCATTTTGTCATGCTTCTGAACAGCTCTGTCATAGTAAGAGTTTATATTCCCCTCTACATGATTTACAGACATGCTTACATCCTCTAAGTCTAGATTTATCTGGTCCTCTTTGGTCTCTGTTGAATCAGTTACACCAGTATATCTATTAGATGAAAAAGCACCAAGGAAATCATTTGGTACTGGGTCACAGCTTTGAAGAAAAGGTTGGACTTCAACAATTGAAGATTTAGATTTCTCTTTTGTTGTCTGGTTATTTTTTCTGCTTAAAGACTGATAGTTGGTCACCAAACCATTTATGCCTTTGGAAAGATAGTTGTCATATTCAGTATTTGTTAAAATAGTTGAGTTATTTTTGTGTGAGCATTTGCCTTTGTCATTATCAGAAGTTATATGGACCTTGTTACTGTTATCATCCTTTCTTCTGCCTATGTGTTGCCTCTTCTTTGAAAAAGGCAATGCTGTCCTGCTACAGCATGGTGATCCAGGTGGTGTTGTACATTGAATTTGTGAATGAGTGGGAGATTCTTTTAAACAACTGTTTGAGGACATCTCAAACTTCATTGATTGCTCCTGACTCTTCTTGGCTTTCACTCTTTCCAAAAGACCCTTGGCAGTAAGGGATGGCCCTTCTCCAACTGCAATGTTTGACTGTGGGGTTTCTGAAGGGCCACCTGTACAGCTCCTTAGAAGGTAGTTGGCAGTGCCCGGGTTACACTGTCTGCACTTAACTTTTCCCACATCACCAATGTGAAGGCTGGCTGAAGATTTTTGGCTTCTGTTGTTTTTATTTAAGCAGTAAGCTCTCCGTCTCAAGTAAGATTTCAATTTGTTGTGCTGAGATTCCTGGCCATTAAACGTTTTCCCACCATTACCATCAATTGCAACCCGAGAGCCAGAATCCCAATGGAAAATTCCTTGGGGATTGGCTTCTGCAAATTGTTGATTTTTACCCAGTTTATACCTTTCTCTGCAGTGGCAGTCTCTGTGATTTGATCGTTTTTTAGTTTTAAATGAATCTGATATTTTACCATTCTTGTCTCTCTGTGTTTCGGACTGAGGACAGTTGATGCTTAGAGGCACATCAGCCATGTAGAGGCAATTGTGCTTTCTGTGTTTCCATGTGTGTCCTTCAACCGAGTCACATTCTCTTCTACAAAAACAGAGCATATGACTGCTGCTACTCCCCTTGAACCTATGTCTTGTACACATGTTTCTCCAGCTGGACACATTTCTAGAAGATTCATCCACAGTTCTGGGATAGGCCCTCAGAGGTGACACTGGAGAATATCTCTCATAACTTGGCTTCCCACTTGTAGAAGCTCTTCTGGCCATGCTGATGTTGCAGGTATTTAAGCTTACACCTCTATCCTTCCCATATTCACTGTGATCCCCTGATGTATAAGGACTAAAATGCCAGGTATGTTGATTTTCTTCTTCAAACTCTGACTGTAGACTGCAGGGATTTAGCTTATGGTTTTTAGTCCTTGAGATGTGGGGAGAGAAAGACAGACCCTCCAAGGCATTATTGCGAACTGTTCTTTTGCAACTTTGCCAGTGGATGTTTGATGGTTCCATCAATTCAATATCATCATCGTTATTGTTTCCTAAACCATCCTTTAGAGACAGCTTAAGGTAAGCAGGCACTTCAGGACTTTCCATTTCCAAGTCTCTTAGACTAGCCTGTTCATTTACACTAGAGTCAAAGTCACTATAGTCCAGATTGTATTTTCGCTGGAGCTTTTCCCAATCTGGGTTAGCTACAATCATCTTTGGTTTCAGAGATTGATTATCCTGGGTCATTTTTTCTTGTTCTTTAATTAAATCTGAGACTTGGCTCTCTGGTTTTGTCTTTATTTCTAAAGCCTCCTTCTCCAACTCTGTTTGTACATTCTCTGAGTTACACTCATCTTTTGTGTTGCGAGATAGTTTGAAATCAAAATATAAAGGATTACAGCCATAAGATATGCAAGGTTCTGTTCTGGTAAAGAAGAGAAGTTCTGTAGGCCACTGTAGAGTTGTGTGACCATCCTTGCTCTGTACGCGGAGGAAAGGCAATGGTTTGGATTTCAGATCACGCGGACAGTCTTCTCTGCAAAGTCTTTGAACATTTTTGCTAACCCTTTCTGCTTCATCTGAAGACTTTGCTCTGGCCTCCATTCTTGAGTTAGGAATTCGATGTGCTTGGGTATTCTTTTCACTTGGTCCTGAAGGCAAAAACCCATCCAGACATTCACACCACCTATTATCACTGTGCTTGTAAATGTTTAGTGGACTGGAGGATTCATTTGCTTGGCATGGGTGATTAATACACTTTTCCGAAGTATCTTTCAGTGCATTTCTAATTTCTTTCTCTCTGCTGGAAAGAGTACAATCTCTCTCTGAAACATGGAAGTGAGACTTAGAGAAAGGTATGTGAGTGCCTGCTGAATCTTTCAGTCTCCCATTAATAGATTCATGTTTGTTTTGAGAAATTTTAGAGTTCATCGAGAAGGTGTTGTTTAAAACACCCTCCAGATTGCTTGATGAAAGGACACCTTCTTCCTTAGTAAGGTCTGCATCATCCCTTGCAAACCTGCCACACTTGCAGTTCTCCACTGTTCGTTTGACTTTATAGGTGGGTGACTTGTTACAATCATGTGTATCGTCTGTATTCTCGCTGAAAACTGAGGCAGAGGACTCTAATTTTAGATAGGCTTTTTTTGAAAAGGAAAATGAAACTCCTGTCCTGTGGTTTGCATTGCTAAGATCTGAAGATGTTTGTGTTATCATATTCCCAAATAAGTGCCGCCTATCTGATGGTAGCTGTTGTCGGTTTGGCATGGCTGATCGCTGCTTATCCATGCTACTTCTGGGCACATTCTTTCCCTTGAAAAGTGCACTTTTCATGCAGGATACCTTTCTGCCATTCTTAACAGGGAAAATTCCCTGCTGGAGCTGCTTTTCCATGGCTATCCTCGGGGTTTTGTACGCTGGTCCATTTCCAGAAACACTGTAAATAGGGTAAATATTTAAATGAGTAGGACATTAGCATTGGAATCAAATCTATATGCAAACAACATTTCATAGTATTTCTACACTGAGGTGTTTTAATATTCATTGGTGAACATTATTTTCTACAAAATGACTATTTTATCATGCATGTACAAGTCAGTATAACTGCTATAGAGGAGCTACTTCTGAAAGGTTCTGCTTAATTCTGTTATTTAGAAATTTAAAAAGCAGTAACAAACTATCATATGGTAAAGCTGCAAAACAAAATAAAAAAGGTAATTTGCATCACAATACATTCCTTAGAACCTATGATTCTTTGAAATTCAGATTTAACATGTTTCATAGTCTTACAACAAGCATATTCATATTAGGTAAGAAATTGAAATTTGCAAAGTGTAAAAGTAGTTTTAACTTGATTTTCAGCCTCTTTAGTGTTCGATATTCACGCCTTTAAAAGTCTTTTTAGTTTACTTCTGTTGAAACAAGGTAGTTAGTCGTTATTCTTGTTAACAGCTAATGAACAGAGTGTAAGCAGCTGAAGAGTTCAGGTAGTATCTGTATTCCAGGGACTTTACATTGTGTCTCTTGCTTCATACCTCCAAAACAACCTTATGCCAACTGTGCATGCTTTGTCTTTTGAGGGTTTTTCAAGATTGTTGATTTGGCTGAGGATCATTAAGGAGTCAAGCAGAGAGCAGAAAATAAACAAACACAGACAGAACGTTTTATATTAAAAATAGTCTTTTCACACATTATCTTTTCACACTTTTCCTTACAGTGATGCTGACTGATGCTGATGCTGGATAGATGATGCTACAGCATCAGTTTTCCAAGGGCTTATTTGATTTTTTTCTTTTCTTTTCTTTTTTTTTTTTTTTTTTTTTGGTTTTTCGAGACAGGGTTTCTCTGTATAGCTCTGTCTGTCCTGGAACTCACTTTGTAGACCAGGCTGGCCTCGAACTCAGAAATCCGCCTGCCTCTGCCTCCCGAGTGTTGGGATTAAAGGCGTGCGCCACCACGCCCGGCCCAAGGGCTTATTGAAATGCGATTATTGTTATTTTTTCTATGTGCCTGGAGGCACATTTAACTTTTGTTTTATACTTTATATTTCATTATTAGTTATCTTTTGTTTCCTGGCTTCAAATATTAAAAGCTGTATCTTTAAAATATATTCCTTAAATTCTGAAGGACTAATTGTATTCTAAATACCTATTGTTACAGCCACACAAAAGTGTAGTTTTCCATCCTCCCCAAAGATTATTCTTTTTGTAACTGATAGATACTAATTCAGAAGTCCACATGTGAGCAAACTGAAGATCATAAGTGACTATGGGGTACTATCTCAACCTGATACATCTATAATAAGACTCCTAAATGCACGGACAATCAGAGTAGGGTATAGAACTGTAGGATCAGGGCAGAAGGAGGATCAAGGAACCTGCTGTCTTCTAGACACTAGAGAAAAACTGGAGTCATGAAATCTTAGCAATATGGGTGCATAATTTAGACATGTATAATGATACCAGTTGACACATCAACACAAATGGAGAAAAGTCCATAAGGTCCCATGGATAGATGAAGAGATACAGGAAAGCAAAGGCTTCTGAAAGAGGAGAATTGGTTTTCTGAAAGAAAAACTCCCCTGACGTGTTATCTAACTCCAAGTCATTAGCTCTACAACATACACGCAGAAGAATAGAACTTAATGGAAAGGATGTGTGTATCAGTACTCTACTGCTTGGAGTCTGTTTTGTAGTTAACAGGTAATTGTTGGTATTCAAGTTTAATTTTGCTGACAGAATTTCTTTTTTACAGTATTACAATCTGTTATTTTCTCTGTCCTTACAAATTTTAAATTACAAATGATAATTTTAGCCATTGTTCATTATACAATTACCTGAGACTATCTGTTCTCAAGAATGAACAGGTAAAGTTTGACATTGATAGTGTATCCCATTGTTG